>JAEQBA010004575.1:0-80930 GCA_019434445.1 Phalangium opilio | reverse complement strand
TGACGTCATGGTTGGAGGTACTTATTTCAGGTTATCCATAAAAATCTGACCTAATTTGAATTTCAAAATCATTCGGAGATATTTCCTGGATGTTTCACTATGCAGATAGGTCTAAACATTAGAGAAGAATCGGTAAAAATCATTTGAATTTCCTTTTCACCCTTCCTTTAAACTAGACATTTATAGCAGCTCGGTTTGCAACCGAGTTGAGGAAGTCCTGTGACGTTTTTCCCCTTGCCCTTAAGAACTGGACTCTGAGAATTCCCCTAGCATACTAATTCAAGCTTCTTATTCGTCCTCCCCTGATACCATTTAGTTGAATCTTAAGGTCAGGTGAGGTAGCGGCTATTTTTTTCGCCTCGTATCAAAAGGGCCCCTGGTTCGTTTCCATACAGAGGCGCCGTCGACTGAAATCCTGGGAACAGACTTTTCTTAGAAGAGCTTTTCGCTTACTTTTTGAAAAAGATAACATCCGCGGTATTTACCGCTACCCAGTTTTTTTACCTCTCCGAATGGGGTCTCGTACATAATCCCCCTGGACATAATCCCCCGGACAAAAATCCCTCTATTTTGGATTGCCAAGACTTTTTCCCCCCGATTTTAGACGTGTTTGTACAAAATCCCCCCAGAGAAAACGTCCAGGACAAAATCCCCCAAAGGAAACTATTCAACAAAATCCTACTGAAAGGATCATTTTATTGAAAATCCCCCAGATAATAGGCATTTAGAAGTAAAGGTAAACGGAAGCCCAAATCCAAAGATTATCTTTAATAATAATGCAAAAGTATAATTCACAAGAGTGAAAAGTATTGCAAAAAATGTTCCTAAACCAAAAGAAGTAAACTACTGATTTTGTTTTAACTTATTTCCAAAATTCCAATATTTTGGAAAAGGCGGCAATTTATGGTTAGTCAGCAATTTTGGAAAAGGCGGCAATTTATGGGTAGTCAGCGATATTTTGGAAAAGGCGGAAATTTATGGTTAGTCAGCGATATTTTGGAAAAGGCGGAAATTTATGGTTAGTCAGCGATATTTTGGAAAAGGCGGAAATTTATGGTTAGTCAGCGATATTTTGGAAAAGGCGGAAATTTATGGTTAGTCAGCAATATTTGGAAAAGGCGGCAATTTATGGTTAGTCAGCGATATTTTGGAAAAGGCGGAAATTTATGGTTAGTCAGCGATATTTTGGAAATGGCGGAAACTTATGGTTAGTCAGCGATATTTCGGAAAAGGCGGAAATATATGGTTAGTCAGCGATATTTTGGAAAAGGCGGAAATTTATGGTTAGTCAGCGATATTTTGGAAAAGGCGGACATTTATGGTTAGTCAGCAATATTTTGGAAAAGGCGGGAATTTATGGTTAGTCAGCGATATTTTGGAAAAGGCAGAAATTTATGGTTAGTCAGCGATATTTTGGAAAAGGCGGAAATTTATGGTTAGTCAGCGATATTTGGAAAAGGCGGAAATTTATGGTTAGTCAGCGATATTTTGGAAAAGGCGGAAATTTATGGTTAGTCGGCAATTCATACTATTTTCTCCATCATTGGTTCCGCTTTTCCTCGTAGGGGGAATACTACTATTTTTACTACTATCCTACTAAAAAATTTTCCACTGTGGAAAACGACCTCTAAAATTGGAATGACTCCTGAAGAGTTCGTCTCCAAGCTGGGGATTTCGTTCCGTAAGCTGGGAATTTTGTTCCGTAACGGGGGATTTTGTCTCCAATTTGGAGGGATTTTGTCTGCAAATGGGGGGATTTTGTCTTATGCCTATTTGGACGGGGGGAAATTTTTGGAGGGATTATGTCCAGGGGGATTATGGGAGTCACCCCTCCGAATGGTATTACAGAGAGGTGTTACCCTGGACGTGTCTATGTGCCAATCACCGCGTTCGCAGTGTGGAAGTCGGAGCAAACGTGATCGCTATATCCGGACCGGATTCACAGTTCGGTGAAAGAATTATTGGCGTCTACCCCATTAGCATTGTTACGGTTAAGATGTATGCGGCAATCGGCTAGGGATAGGAGAAGCGTCTAGTCTCTTAAAGGCAGGGTTTCCAACAAAGGTTCGGCAATTGCGCTATATCTTACCCTGATCGGGAATCGGATAACTTTTATAACCTAAATTTCCAAGAAATGCTTGTAACCGTCCACACCAAGCTTCTCCTTCCCGGGGGAAAAACCGCGTCGTCGCTTTGTTAATTTTTCATTTTTTACATCTATTTTTGTATAATGTTAAATTGGCCCGAAGTGGCGCCTTAAGCGCCACTGCTGTCAACCTTGTTAAAAAACATTTTTCGCGGGGATAAAAACCCCCGCCTACAATCTGTAAAAAAGGCAGTTGTCAGTTGGTAGTTTCTTTTGTACTCTCGCTCCGGTACAAGTATTATTTCTATAACACACTGCGTCTTATTCTACAATGGACTACCTGGTAAATATAGTTAGTCATGGACAATAAGTCCTTTAAACGGGTAGCCTGGGAACTTCTTGAATTGCTAGTTTTTATTTCATTTCTTTTTGAGCCGTGAAATAAGGCCCCCTTTCCTACATTTAAATTTTACGGTTACATGCTAAAAAGGCATACGCTTGAACGTCTAAAATAACTATTTTTAAAATTATTTTAGGAGTAACGTTTTTAGACACGACTTAACTAGAATTAAGGTTAATTCCTGACAGTTAAAATAATATCAAATATATTTATTCAATTACTTTTGAAAAAACCTCTTAAGTGCGTTGAGAGTAGGGTTATTTTGGATTCCCAACTTGTATTTTTCCATTGAAACTAGCTGAGGTTAGTGATAATAGTTACAGTGTGCTGTCGCTTAGCTGTGACAAAGGGGCTAGACACCATCCATTTATGACGACCCAACTGTAACAAAAGCCTTAGGGTTCGCCTAGGTTTCCCTTCGTAGGTAAGCCTTTTTATAAGTGTTGTTATTTTTGATCGTTTTTCTAAGTGTTCGTCATTAAGTTCCTTAAATTTATTTACTAAATGGTTGTAAAACAAGTTCATTAAATCGATAACTACCATACCCATAAGGTTATGGGTTGGAAATCCCATTTTCATTATATTTTGCAAATGTTTTGAAAAACAAAATTGATATAATTACGATGTGCATGTTTTATACTTGAAATGAGGTCTTGTAGTAGATTTTCCTTATCAATTTAGTATCCAGGACAGTTGGATACGGTAAGACTCGTTCAGGGCCGGATTAAGCAATTTTGCACCCGGGTGAAAAATTGCGCCCCCTTAAGCCGGGAAAAAAGAACATCCAATGTTTCTGAGGGGGAATAGTTTGTCTCAATGCGCCCCAACAAGCCTTGCGCCCGGGGGCCAGTGCCCCCTCGGCCCCCCCCTTTAATCCGGCCCTGGACTCGTTAGACTTGTTTCACTTTAGACATGTTATGTAAAAAGGCGCTGCTATAATCAACTTTTGTTCACCTGAGGGCTGAGGCCAAAGTAATCGAATGTGTACCTTAGAATGCGATTTGCGTTTTTACCTCTCCGTGTGACGTAGTCCAGGAGAGGTTCTGTAACGGCCGTATCTGTGTGTGTGTGTGTGGGGGTGTGTCTGTCTGTGTGTCTGTCTGTCTGTCCGTTGTTACACCCACTTGACCGCGTTCGCAGTTTGCGTATCGGAGCAAACGTGTTCCCAATTTCCGGACCACATTGACAGTTCACAGAAATTTGGAAAATTGTATTTCTCTCCTTTGGCTGCTCTATACTTGAGTTCTCACACCACCATGTTTGGTCTTTGTCAATCCCACATTGACACCAGTCTACACTTATACTGGCTTCTAACACCACCATACACTGGTCTTCCGTCTATTCTACAGGGCCGGTAGGCCCTTGTAGATATGACTTGATACTCTTTTGTAACGTTAAATCAAAATTCACATGCTTTTACCAATTTTCCTATGGAGATTAACATGGGGTTTTTCGTGATATTTAACCACCTCTAACTGAAAAACTAGAGCGAAGTTACTTTTCGGAATACTCTTAATTTAACAATTAAGTATTCAGGGTGTGCGATCGGCTAGTCTAATCAGAAACAATTAAGTCTAAGTATGTTAATTTTAGTTAATTACAGAAGTACTTGTTTCGACCATCGTGATTGGACATAATAATAATGCTAGAGCTCTTCGAAAACTCAAAATAACCAAGTATCTATGGTGTAGTGGTTATCACGTCCGCTTTACACTCGGAAGGTCCCAGGTTCGAGCCCTGGTAGATACATGACTTGACTATCGTTATTGGACACAATAATAAGCTAGATCTCTTCGAAAACTCAGAATAACCAAGTATTCATTGTGTAGTGGTTATCACGTCCGCTTTACACGCGGAAGGTCCCGGGTTCGAGCCCTGGTAGATACATGTTTTGACCATCGTGATTGGACATAATAATAAGCTAGATCTCTTAGGAATCTCAGTATTACCAGGTATGTGTAGTGTAGTGGTTATCTCGTCCGCCTAACACGCGGAAGTTGCAACGTTTGGGCCCTGCTAGATACATGCTTTGACCATCGTAATTGGACATAATAATAAGCGGTAAAGAAAACATAATTACTCAAAATTTAATTACATTAAGACTGAAGCGACAGATATTATATAAAAACGTCTTGGTTTGGACCAAGGCCGAAAAACAAACGATATGTGTGAGGTTTATCAATTGACTGAAGTTTCAGATATTGAAATTTTTTCTAGTTATTTTTATACACTCAATCCTTAATCAATATTTAATTCAATCAACTGATTTTACTGTTAATCGACCTAGTCCCTCTAAATTAATTGAAAAAATTACATATCTACGCTTTTTCAAGAACAATTACATTTTCCGAAAACATTCTATCGTGAAATTAATTTATCATGTTGAGGATACAGTATTGAATATTTGAAATGTTCTACTGGATGTCTAAAACAAGCAAGCGAACTTTGGCATAACTCGAATGGAAAATGTAAATATTTGATCGTGGATGCCAAACAAGGGTGTTGCGCGAATTTATTCATTTAATTTCGTATATCGAAATGCTACATTTCTATTGTCGCCTCTTTGATGGTAAAGTTGCACTGGAACTTCCTTTTCCGTACTTAAGAATTTCTTGGTCATAACTCAGTCTATGGTAATATTGGCTGAGTGTGTTGCGACGGCTCAGATGACCCATACACTGAAACCACTGGTGATTATAAAATGCCATATATTGGGAAAATAGAGGAAGGGAGGGGGTGTCGGAGTTAATAGTGACCTTCTTGGCATAACTAGTAATGAATGATTTGTTTAACCATATTATTTCCGCGGGAAATGAATATAACAAGTCTGAGAACTATTTCTGTTTATGTGATCTTTACCCTTTACCACACAGGATAAACTTTGTTGCTTTGTCTTAAGTAGACGACATTCACTCTAAACGACAGTCTTATCAACAACTTAAAACAGATTTAAACTTCTTTTGGTACAAACTTGAAAATTTGTCAAGCCAGCAACAATTAAAACTATGTCGGTCAAGATGCTCACAAGTTAGTGAGTATTGACACGAAATCCCTTCAAAATAATTAATTTCATGATAAAATGTTTTCGGAAAATGTAATTGTTCTTGAAAAAGCGTAGATATGTAATTTTTTCAATTAATTTAGAGGGACTAGGTCGATTAACAGTAAAATCAGTTGATTGAATTAAATATTGATTAAGGATTGAGTGTATAAAAATAACTAGAAAAAATTTCAATATCTGAAACTTCAGTCAATTGATAAACCTCACACATATCGTTTGTTTTTTCGGCCTTGGTCCAAACCAAGACGTTTTTATATAATTCCACATTGACATTAATCTGTATATACTGGCTTCTAATCACCACCATCTTCTGGACCTCGTCCATACCACTTGGACACCAGTCTGTACATACTGACTTCTAACACCACCATCCACTGGTCTTCCGTCTATTCCACATAGACACCAATCTGTATCATTGGCTTCTACTTCATTATCATCGTTTGGTTTTAGGATATACGCGGCGATCAGCTAGGGTTACGAGAAAGGTCTATCCTCCCTAAGGTGGGATCGGCCACCAAAGGTTTTCGCAATTGCGCTTTCTCCTTACTATTATAAGGGAATCGATTTCCATATATATATATACCAAAATTTTAAAAGAATCGGGTAAGAGGGGTACGCTTCAATTTAAACGTCAATATTTGCAAAGTTTGAGAAGATAATAGGTATAACTTTATTTTAAACGATGTAACTATTATTAATGTTAATTATTGAAGATTAAAATAATTAAAAATAATTATATTTATTTAAATATTAAAGATAAACCTCTCGTGCAAAGAGAGAGATTATCATTGCCTCCTATATCTACCAAGGCCCGTGCATGCGATATATTTCCTTCATTGCCTCCTATATCTATCAAGGCCCGTGCATTGTGATATATTTCATTCATTGCCTCCTATATCTATCAAGACCCGTGCATTGCGATATATTTTTCAAAGCTACATAAAAAATGGGAAGCTCGTCTCAGAAACATAATTTCTTTTCTCTGTATATGAAATGAAAATATGGATAATATTGCGCTCCTTTAATGCTATGAATCCTTGCCTGTCTATTAATATTTTACGTAGGAGTAATACGTTTTTAGCGAAGTCTAGAGAGGATAAACATAAGCGAGATTGTTTCGGAAAAAAAATACTGCTTCCACTAATGGGTTTATACTCCTTGTTACTGTTGTATAGAGTAATCATGATAAAAGCTTAAAAAATTACGAGAGGACAGACCTTTTTTATCCTCTTGTTTTATTCTTAATAAGAATATAAAACATTTATTTTGTATCAAAAAATATTTTTTGGTGCTAAGATTGCTTTAAAAAAATCCAAACGGTTAGGCATTGGTAAAAAAGACATGTGTAGGCTATTTGCAGAGATGATAATTGTTTTACATGTTTTAAATAAGACTGAAGCTTCCACTATTGTGTTTATGCTCCTTGTTTGTTTCACTGAAAACCATCTAGGTGTAGACATAAGGACATTATCTCTCTCTCAAGGGCCCAAGATTCTATGTTACGGTTGAAATGTATGTATGTCCGATTTGGTCAGCCATCCGTCTCATCTCAAGTGGTATAATAATTGTATAGCCTAAACAGAGGCCGAGCGCATTCGCTGCAGAGTAACCCGGCATTGAACATTTTCCCCTCCTTCAAAGATTTCTCACGACAGCTCTTCATGATTTTTACTAAGCGCGAATTTACCTCTTGTGTCTGAGAGAGCTGGGGGGATCTGGAAATTCTCTTACTTATTTTTCCCCCTCAGTTCTTCCTCTCTCGCCTCCCCGCCTGTTTTAGTATGATTCCCAACCGCTTGGGAGCGTTATCTCAGAGCTCGGGTCTAGACCACGACCGGCTTAGGATATCGGTCGTGGCTGATTTTGAAAATTATTTTTCTCTCCCGCGAATTTCACGAAAAATTCGGAAGGAGCCCCTATACAAAATCTACGTCACATCTAGCAGAACTAGATGTTTTTGCTAATAGATGCGCTTGGGCCCTTAGAGAGATGATGTCCTTATGGTTTAGATAACAGTCAGACCAAAAATGTCAAAAATATATATTTTAAATCTAATCAGATACGCCGACCTAGTTGAAAATAGACCTTTTAAATTTGCGGGAGCCATTCTTGAGAATTTTTCTTTGCTTGTAGGCTGTCAATTTATCTACCAGTAAATATTTGTGTTTTGAAATTGGATATCAAGTCAAATTAAGTGGTTGTTAAGAGCCAGCAGGTTTTTGCCGCTTCGTTTTGTGAGTATTTGATTTTTACCTCTCCGAGTGACGTATGTCACGGAGAGGTTCTGTAACGATCGTGTGTGTCTGTTTGTTTGTTTGTTTGTTTGTGTGTGTGTTTGTGTGTCTGTTGTTACACCCACGTGACCGCGTTCGCAATTTCCAAATCGGAGCAAACGTGTTCGCCATTTCCGAACTGCATTCACAGTCACGGAAATAGCTCCTCTACTTGAGTTCTCACACCACCATCTTCTGGTCTTTGTCCATTCCACAAGGACACCAAACTGTACATACTAGCTTCTAATCACCATTATCTTCTAGTCCTCGTCCATTCCACTTGGACACCAGTCTGTACATACTAGCTTCTAATCACCACCATCTTTTGGTCTTCGTCCATCCCACATGGACACCGGTCTGTACATACTGCCTTCTAATCACCACCATCTTCTGGTCTTCGTCCATTCCACTTGGACACCAGTCTGTACATACTGGCTTCTAAACACCACCATGTACTGGTCTTCCGTCTATTCCACATAGACACCAATCTGTCTCATTGGCTTCTAACTCCATCGTCATCGTTGGGTTTAAGACATTCGCGGCGATCAGCTAGGGTTACGAGAAACGTCTAGCCTCCCTAAGGTGGGTTGTCCACCAAAGGTTTTCGCAATTGCGGTTGTTCTTGCTTTAAGCTGTAGTTCGACACCCTTATATACCACCTATTTGAGTAAGGCAAAGCAACCGGCGTATGCTTCATTTCAAACGCCAATATTAGTCAAGTCTCTCAAGAATGTTTAATTGTTCTTTTTTAAAACGATGTAACGTTCAATAAGGCGAATAACTAACGAAGAAAATATTAAATAATAATTATATTTATTTTAATATTTAAGATAATCTTGTTTCTCAATTCAAAATTAGTACGAAAAGGGTTGAAAAGCTGTCTATTTGATTGTCTGTGTGTGTCCGTCCGTTGTTACACTAGTGCGCCACGTTAGAAGTTCGTTTTGTTTTGATGTGTAAAGAAATCCTTCAGAACCATAATATTCCCTTTATCCTTAATATAAAGTGAATATGTGGAAATATTTTTCGTAATTATGATGCATTTAGTACTTTTGTAGCTTTAAAGCTCTGTTTCATTTTGATATTCCAAAGATTTATTTTAATATTATTATTTGAAATGGCTGTTTATATATTACTTAAGCTATACTACATCTGTATATAGAATAATTCTTGGTTTAGTGATTTCATAAAGGAAGCTAAGCCCTAAACTCCGGCGGGTATATCTAGTATTACCCTCAATAGGCTTAGTGAACTAAAGAGTAAATAATTGAGGCCTGAAGTGAAGCAAACTTTGGGTTTTGATTTTTCGTGTCTGAAATGAAGAGACATCAACGGTTCAGAGTGAGCCGAAAGTTAAATACACTCTTAAATAATCAGGTTAAAATTTTATAATAGAAGAGAAGATCATGGTGGCAATTAGATTAGTAGGGCTAAGCTACAGAGCTTTTAATCTCTTTATGGTGCGCATTGACTAGCAGTGCGTCTAGCTACAATTTAGCTTTGGTATTATTTAACGTTAACACTCATGTTGGCAAACTAAGAATATTGTTGAGGTGAGACGAGACGATAGTGTTTACACTGCTAACCAGTTGTGAATGTAGCTATCAGAATATAGGGTAAGCAGCAGGAGCGTAGACTTCATTTCCTGTTTTTTTTGCCATTGACTGATTTCCATGTGTCCAAGATTTATCCTTATTGGATGTAAAATGTCGTCTGCTTTACTGTATATTCGGTATGCTTGGAATACTGCTTCAATAGTTCGTAAATTTTTACTTCAAAAAAGAGAAATAATTCCATATATAGGTAAATAACTTTGTAGTAGTAGACCTCTTGACTCGGAGAGGTAATATTTTGGTTTTCCCAACTTGTTGTATGTAAAATGGAGGAGTAAGGAACAAATGCGGAAGCGCAAAGCGCGGGAAAGGATGAGGGCAAAAAGGTGTACGTTTTCATTGGATACTTAAGGTTATATAATCTTCTCGACACGGAAAGGTAATATTTTGGTTTTCCCAACTTGTTTTGCCATAATATTCCGATCGTTTAGAGGTCCGTGTCCCATTTTAAAGAATCCTATTGAGTAGAAATCCCATTTGACCGAAATAAAAAGCAAATGTGTCGTAATAAACTGAAATTACTTCCCATATAACAGAAGTACAAAAGTGGCACTTTGAAAAGATAATAGAAATTAAATTCCCATTGAACCAAAAACAAAAATACCATCAACCCACTTCTTTAGATTGAAGTTTATTGTGTTCGAAACAGACACCCATTGTATGGTCAAGGGTAAATTAACAAACTCCCTTAGTCGTTTTAAAAATAACCAATATAAATTTTAGATCTAATTATTAGAAGCAGTATTTTGGGAAAGGTGAAAAATAAGTAATGGTCATACATTTTGGAAAAGGTGGCTACTAATTATTAGGCCAATATTTAGAAAAGGAGCCAGCTAATTATTAGACCACCCAATTGGAAGCCTTAAAATCTACCACGGTGCAGTGTTGATTCGAAATCTCAAATCGAAATTAATACAACAAATCGGGTAGCTCTTCTTTGGGATGTATCATTCAAATGGATTGGTGTCCATTGGGACGTTTCGTCTTTATGGGATATCTGTACACTGGGAAAAGTTGTCCTTATGGGATTTCTGTCAATTTAGAACGTTTTTCCCAATGGGACTTTTGGGAAGGTTCTTCCTAATGAGATTTCAGAAGACTGGGAATTCTAACGAGTTGGATTTCAATACAATGGGTTTCTCTTTAATGAGATTTATTTTGATAAAATGGACGAAAAAAAACAGAATGACGACGGAAATACAGGAATAGGGATTGTTTTTTTTTCAGGCTGATGCGTTACAGTGAAAATCAACTAGGCCATTTGGTGCAATTGAATGAGACGTTCTCTATAAGGCATTTCTTTCCTGAAAAAGAATCTACTGACGTGATGGCGTTAAACATGGACTACTTAAACGTTAATTTAAAGGATTGCTATTTAGCATTAATGTGCTCGGCGGCAATAGCTCTTGGATCTGAATGGATGACATTTTTAATTCTTCAAAAACTTTCGAGAAAACCGTTACAGCGGCGAACTAGAAAATTAAGACGACCAAGCCTTAATTTCTGGCACGCAGACAAATAATGAATAAGATAGAAAATTATCCTTAGCAAATATTCTTAGCTTTATTTATTAATTGGGTATCTTATAAAGCTTATTGTCTAAATTTGAAAATGGTTCCTGTAATTTAAACCTCCCTGAAGCAAAAATATTGACAAGAGCACTTTTAGAAAAGGTCTTGACACGCTTTTAAATCCACATTGTCCGTGAAAAAATTTATAAATCCCCTATCCACACGCTTTTATAATGAAGTGTTTAAAATCTTTATTTTGAAAATAATCCGTTGAAACTCGAAAAATTCGTTTTAATGAGATTATTGGAAATTATGTCGTACTTGAAATGTTGTAAATATTGTAAATAATTTTTGACTTGAAGTACCTTGAATTTAATAGTAATGAAAGGGAATGAAATTGGAGTTTATTGCGCATAAATTTAACGCCAAAGAGAATATACACATTAATATAAAAATCAAATATCAAGTTAGTCAATGGAAGTAAGTTAGTATCCGAATACAGTCTTAGTGAATGTCCAATGTTAGTCAAAACCTAATACAGAAATTGTAAACAGAAACTAACAAAGTACTATCTTAATTGATCTAATCAAGGTTTGAGACCAACTGTCTAATAACATCCCTATTGTCAGGGTTAGTAGTAGAGAAATCAATAATGATATATTTTAGCAAGTGTTACCAGGTGGCCTTTTTTAATACTTCTTTGAGCAGATGTTCGAATATAAGTCCCAAAGATAAGAAAAAATTAAATGTCATGCAAGTCATTGAAGTAAGTTAGTCAAAATAACCGAATTCAGTCTAAATTATATGTCAAATATTGTAAAAATCTATTGGCAAGATTAGATGATCCTAAAGCTATCGTTAATAATGAAATAATTGTTCATTGAGCCTAAAAACGTCGTCTAGCTAGAAACAAGATTGTAAACAGTAAGGCATTGCCTAACACCATAAGAAAATAATATATAGCTCCCTATAAGTATGAAACTCTCCATTTAAGCCATGTAAACAGCATTTTCTTCCATTGAATTTTGTAAAAAGCTTCTAATGCCACCTATTAAGAGTTTTTGGCGTGAGAAAGATGAAATATTTCTTTAGAAAATTTTCAAATTTTATATTGTAATTAAATAGTTATAGGTCTAGAAGTTATTATTATGATAATTATAACTGATTAAGTACATGTCAAAATTATCATAATAAATAAATAGATGGCGCGAGATTCTGACGAACGAGGCTAGCGCCTACACTGGTACGAGGTAAGGAGTATCTTGTGTCTCTACGGGCGCGGCGATATTTCTTCGGCCCATCGTGCCTTTCGCGGACACCTTAGGTGGCGGCGGCGGTTTCGACCCCCTTTTATTCGTAGCACCAAACCTTCTCCCACGGGGCGTATAAGCGTAAGCGCGCCAAATTTAGGAGAAAATGCTGTAGTATGAAAATGTACTAAGTTTCATACTTATAGGGAGCTAAATATTATTTTCTTATGCTAACACGAATATTACATTTAGAACAAATGACAAATATGTTCTTAATTTAAGGTGATTTTTCTTAAATTAGCTTCTGCTTAAAAAGTAATTTAAGTTCTATATGGTAACAGAAAACATATCATAATCATTCTTGCATTCCTAAAATGGGTTGTGAAAAGCTGCACTCAAATGATATTTGCACTCAAGAACCCAATACGACTTCTTTAATTCTATGAGAGCGGTAGCTCTTTTAGATAAGACTTCATACTGACTTTAATGTATAAGGGTGGTTTTTTAATTGGATGTAACTTTTTTCGCATTATGTTTATTGTTTTTGAGAAAATTACACGGATCTACAATCCAGGCCATTAATATGTGGTTTAAAGTTCAAAGAGATACTTGCAATAGTTTTTCTTATGGAATAAAACGTTGCTAAGGGTGGTTTTCATTTGCATAAAACTATTCAGTCAATTTGGCAAAAAAGGGAAATTTTCCATAGGAATAACATAGGAAATGTTTGCTGTGATAGCCAAAGTTTCTCGACAATATTTTGAAGACTATATACTCGAAGGATCTGAAAACGGTTTTAAATAAAAGGTTTAACATTAAACTGGTGCCTTTTGAAGTTTTATTAAAAAAAATTAAGTTTTAGTATTGGTTTTCATAGTTTTAATTGTATACTCTGAGTTACGTTGTTTACCCTGAAACTGTGGAACATATGACATTTTAGTGGTATGCGTTAGGTAGTCGTTTTACCGCGATTATAGCGCCTTTATAGACAATTTTACTAGGTAAGCGATCAAAGATAATTAAGGTAGGAAGCGATCAAAGATAAACTAGGTAGCGATCAAAGATAAACTAGGTAGCGATCAAAGGTATTTAAACTAGGTTAGCGATCAAAGGTATTTAAACTAGGTTAGCGATCAAGGGTAATTGAACTAGGTTAGCGATCAAGGGTTATTGAACTAGGTTAGCGATCAAGGGTAATTGAACTAGGTTATCGATCAAGGGTAATTGAACTAGGTTAGCGATCAAGGGTAATTGAACTAGGTTAGCGATCAAGGGTAATTGAACTAGGTCAGCGATCAAGGGTAACTGAACTAGGTCAGCGATCAAGGGTAATTGAACTAGGTCAGCGATCAGGGGTAATTGAACTAGGTTAGCGATCAAGGGTAACTGAACTAGGTCAGCGATCAAGAGTAACTGAACTAGGTTAGCGATCAAGGGTAACTGAACTAGGTTAGCGATCAAGGGTAATTGAACTGGGTTAGCGATCAAGGGTAACTGAACTAGGTCAGCGATCAAGGGTAATTGAACTAGGTCAGCGATCAAGGGTAACTGAACTAGGTTAGCGATCAAGGGTAACTGAACTAGGTTAGCGATCAAGGGTAATTGAACTAGGTTAGCGATCAAGGGTAATTGAACTAGGTTAGCGATCAAGGGTAACTGAACTAGGTCAGCGATCAAGGGTAATTGAACTAGGTCAGCGATCATGGGTAATTGAACTAGGTTAGCGATCATGGGTAATTGAACTAGGTTAGCGATCAAGGGTAATTGAACTAGGTTAGCGATCAATGGTAATTGAACGAGTTTAAAAATCAAGGGTAATTGAACGAGGTTAAAGATCAAGGGTAATTGAACGAGGTTAAAGTTCAAGGGTAATTGATTTAGGTTAGTGATTAAGGGTGCAGACTGTTGAAGAGTCTGCGCGTTGCAGTTTTCGCACATATTTTTCTATATTTCAAAAACACTGTTAAAAAAACTGTTCAATCTTGGACAAAATCATGTGCAGAGTAGTGACTCTGAGACAGCACATATTTTTAACCAAATCTGCACACATTAAATCATGTGCTAATGTGCACATTAATTTGATTGAGCGAAGTTACACAGAAACACGGCCAGCTTTGAGCGGACAAACGACCATCGTTGAACGGACTACCGACAATAAACGGCAGGAAAATTAACCATCTTTGAACGGACATTTGACCATCAACGGCAGGCTCATCGACCACTTTAGACTGGAAATTCGACCATATTTGAATGGAATACAGACCATATTTGAACAGAATATCGGCCATATTTGAACAGAATATCGGCCATATTTGAACAGAATATCGGCCATATTTAAACAGAAGATCGATCATATTGGATTGGACAACCGACCATCGACGGCTTATACTTCGAATATCTTCAATTGCATGGAATATCGAGGATGGCCACGTTTATACCACTCCCCACCTCCATAAAGGACATATAGTAAAGCAGACAACATATTAAACCAATAATTATACTTCTAAAACAGAAATTAATCAGACAATAGTACACTTTGGTGCGATATTGCTTATGTATTGGTGAAGGCTTACGTGTCTACTGCACAGTCTTCATGGCGCACATAAAGGAAATGACTAACATTGCTTAAATGTGTATTTAACTTTCGGTTCACTCAGAGAGGACGCGAAACAACACCTATTTTGGCTTCGTCCTTCGGTGCATTCAATAAACACCTCATGGAAAAAAAAGTTTGGAATTATTTACCATTGTTACTTGAGAAGTTAAAATCTATGTTTACACTTTATATAAATGTGGTAAAGCTAAATTAAAACGTAAACACCCCAATTTAAATATTAATATGAAAAGTTTTTCTTGGAATATCGAAATGTATGAGAACTTCATACCTACAAAACCACTAAAACAATCGTAATGCCGAAAAATATTTACAATACTTTCATTTAATATTTTGCAAAACGAATATTTTATGGTTTTGAAAGAGGTCTTTTCATAACAGCACAAGGTAACAACAAGAAGTGAGTATGAACTAAGGAGTAGAATCAAGAAACTTATTAAGAAATATGAAAAATTATTGCTTAGCTTTCGTTGTTGATTTCCAATATTATGAAAAACAACTTTCAACAAATAGTCAAGACAAAATTGAATTGTTTAAAATAATAACATTTTAAGTGGTACAATAATAGAGTAATTTCGTCTCCCCGCCTTTGGCTTATGGTTCGTTGTGATACTACTCTGTTGAATAGTAAACCGCTTTGTTTTATCATTCGGTAGTTTGATAAACAATACTAAGCGGGTGGCGACATATATTGGATTTTAATTTGCGGGAAAAAGTCTCCGAATTGACCGATGGCATTTTTGTCAAAAATACCATGAATTTTAGTTCTGAACTAAATATATTTTAACTAATTTACTTAAGGAGAAATATTTTGGTTTGTAGACCTTTTGCCGTTTAATATTACATGCAAAAACATATCACGATCTGTGCAATCTTTAAGCACACTTGACAGGTCATTTTATTCCCTGGCCAAAATTTGTCAGAAGTGTGCAAATTTGGCGTGTTAAAGGGACTAAAAGAGGTCGGCGGACCGTTGAATTTCTTTTTTAAAAAAACTCACCCGACTCATCCTCCCCTCTCTTGTGATTGGTTGTGATCCGCCCTGCTTCGGCGTTTCCCCAGTTCTGACCCGCGAGAGTCCGAGACCCCCGCTGCGTTTGCTAGAAGGAAAGACTTTCGTTTTGCTTACCCCCCCCCGGGGATTGTGACGTCAATAACGACGTTTTCAAAAAATATTTCCAGCGGTCCGCCGACCTCTAGAAACCCTCTAATTTATTATTTGTGCAACTTGGGTCAAAAGCGTGTAAACTTGGTATGCCATTTTGGGATCTGTGCAAATTTGGTAAGACTCGCACAAACTTGGCAGACCATTTTGGGATCTGCCCACCTTTGGTCGAAAACGCCCAAACTTGGTTTAGTTTTGGTCGGTTTTTTCTTACAGTGCATTTTCCAGAAATTTTCAGGTGTTTTTAGTTCTCATTTTTTTTGCCTTATCTTTTTGCCAGTTTTCTGTCTTTTTTTCACACATTGGTGTTATTTTACTTCTCTAAAATGTTAAGAAAATTTCTGAAACATTCATTCCTCCTCAAAATTTCGTTAGCACGGTCATTTCCAAAAATATTTCAATTTAAAAATAAAGATGTCGAGTTCTTCGGAGATATCTTCATCTTCGGAGCAAGAAGTTTTAGTATCCGAAGCTGAGCTTATATCCGCTTTCGAAATACACGATATGTGTAGAACAAACTTGATGTTATTCAGAGGTTGAGAGAAAAGAAATTCATCGCCAATTCAAGAATTTGCAGGGTTTGCAATGAACCGTTGGTATTATCCGTTAGGGAAAATAATATTAATGAACATGTTTGGCGATGCCACAGAAAAAGAAAAGTGCCCAAAAAGAAGGAGAGAAAGGTGTGTACCACCGAAATTTCGATAAGGAAAAACTCAAAAAAAGATCGAGGTTGGGTTTAAGAGAAATTTTTCTCATTGCCCATTACTATGTGTACAATGTCTACCCGCAGACGTATGTGTCGCGAGAACTTTACGTCGCGCCAACGACCCTTGTGGGGCTGGCAAAATTTTTGTCGAGAAGTCGCCTATGACGCGATCTTTCGCCGGAATGAAGTGATTGGTGGCGTAGGAAAAACAATGGAGGTCGATGAATCCAAATTTGGGAAGAGAAAATACAATCGAGGAAAAAGAGTGGAGGGACAGTGGGTCCTAGGAGGAGTACACTCAGGGCCGGATTAACCACTAGGCAAGTTAGGCAATTGCCTAGGGCCCGGATATCTGAGGGGCCCGTAATCAGCCAGTTTTCATAAATTGATATAATTAAAATCCAAAAAATATAAATATATATTCCCCCTCTCTCTCTGCTGAAACATAACGTCACTGACACCATGGAAAAGCCAGGTGAGTTGTAACGGCAGCCTAATGTTCAAAAACCCGTTACCTAAAACATTGTGGCGACTTATAAACATTAAAGTGGCAATTTATAAAGGAATAAAGAAAAAGACGATAAAAAACTTAAAAATTCAATGGAAATGTATCTTCAGAAGTGGCTATCCTCGGAGGATGAAATTTCATTTTGAATTCGTGTTGTTACTGACAGTCATTAAACACTGGAGTTGCATTTTATGATTCCTTGATAAGCTCTATTCATGGTGTTCGTGATAATTGGAAAAATTTTAAATAATAACTCAGCTCACAAAAAAGATAATTAACAAAATAACGAAAAAAGGGGAAAAAATACGAAAACGGTTCTTTGATGAAGGTGCAGGAAAGAACAAGGCGACCCAAGGGTTGGGCACGTAATAGTAGCCACATCGTGTTATACTTGACAGGCGTACAGAAAAATTTGAGTGAATAGCCCCTCGAGGCGCTACCTTAACTATTTTAAAATGATTACTTTAATTTTTTTCTTCTGTTATAATTATAATTGTATGACACGAACGGAAAACGTGAGTACCCGCATGATGCGCATCCTTTAACAGTGGTTAAATAAAATACCCGTAAATGCCCATTAAAAGAAGGGCAGAGAATGAGAGTGAATAGCCGCTCGATGCCCTAAAAAATTATAACCCTTAATAATTACTTCAATAAATTTACTTACGTTATAATTGTAATATTCGGGGCCACAAGCTAGTACTTTCTTTTAAAATTGTTCTAGATTTGTGGAGAAATACATGTAACTCCTAATAATAAACATCTCCTTTAGACCATTCTAAATATAACGTCGGAATATACTTCGTTTTTCTTTTTGAAAATTCCCTCGATTTCTTTGAATTTTGAAATAGGGAGCGGGATTGAAAGGGTGAAACCCTCATTGTCGACGGGTGACAGGAATTTTAAATGGAGTATTAAACCTTGCATTTTAATTAAGGAAACACCATAACCCTCTATCTCGCTTTAAATATGTAGAGCAATCGTAAAACACAATTCAAAATGCTTAACCTAACTGGTACAATTATATGCAATGCTTAAAGTTACTATTATAAACCCCATCGTCTTAAAATACACGAACTTAAAAATCACATCACCATAATTCTGTCCCATTCACTCTCCCTTAAATGACGAACGAAAAATTCTATACTGCCAAACGCGCTACTATTTCACGTCTACTGGTACTGGTACTAGTACGAGTACAACAGGGCAGGCCAAACTAAGAGCCTTATCGTAGATGTACATCATACAATGTAGCTAAAAACGATGATAAGTGGACGGGACGCTTTCAAAATAAAAGTGTTTTACGTCTTATGTGAAATCTTATGACAAATACTTAAAAACGATCCGAAGTTAACAAGGTCACTGATGAAAAGTTCAAACCTATTTTAAACTTTAATGCCCCCGATGAAACGTTCTCTGGAGGTTTCCAAGAATTGGCAGAATTGTATTGCAATGATTTAAATATTGAAAACAAACTGCTACAATTCAAACATTTCGTGAAGAATGAAGAAAGGAAAAACCCAGAATTATTACATTCCTTTATTCGTAACAATAATTTTATTTCAACTTTTCCAAACTTAGAAATTATTTTGTGAATTTACTTGTGTTTGCCAATTAGCAATGCAATTGGCGAAAGATCCTTTTCAGCTCTAAAATGAGTGAAAAACTAATTCAGAACCACAGTAGCCCAAGAAAAATTAAGTTCTTTATCTTTGATATATATAATGAAAAGGATTTACTAAACGACTTCATAGACTATGAAGAGATAATTGATAAATTTCTTTAGCTTGAAAGAAATTTAACTATCGAGTTAAAAAAGAAATTAAATATTCTGTTAAGTGTTAAGCAAATTAAAAATATGTCTCTCTATTATCTTAAACTGTGGTCTGTTGGGGGGCCCGGAACTAAGGCCTTGCCTAGGGCCCGAAAAATTGTTAATCCGGCCCTGTGAAAACCTACAATAATTATTCAGTTTCTTACTAAAATGTTAATAAGCTAATTTCGTAATGGGTTGAAATTACACCCTAAAAAATTTAGTCTCATTAAAACAAATTTTCCCACATCAAAGCTCGGATGCTTAAAATGATTCTAGAAAAGAATACGAGGCTAAAATTTGTCAGCTTAATGTTGTTTTGTGTGAATTTCTTTTGCTCGTAAATCAGCGCTAATAAAACCCAATTTAAAACCCAGACTTTTGGGCGCTCTTCTTTGTAACCAAATACACGACGACTGTACACGCTCAGTTCCGGCGTTGGGGAATTACTGTTACTGAATTTTGACTATATTGAAGTCTCACATTCACTGGTCCATTGTAATTGATCCTTCAAATACGAGAACCACCCACACGTGACACGCATCAATGAAACGTGACGTGGTTAGTAAAAAAATATTTGAAGGGTGAGAAATTACACGCTTCTTAAGTTAATTCTTACTATAACTATATGAATCCCCATGTTAGTTAGCTTTTGACAGATTTTACGAGTCTATTGAATCATAATTATTTTAGCTAGAACTTTCCTGTCTATAAACACTAACTATCGTTTGTCAGTGGGTATATCTGAACAGGGATAGATTTAATTTTAGAAGTAGGAATGGAGAACAGAGTAATGTGGGCGCGCGTCAAAGTCCCGGACCCCTTCCACGGGATGGGGGGGTATGAAAGAAGAGGCGGGTAATAGCGACAGAGCTAGTAAAAAGGAATTACGTATTTTTCGCCGTCCCCGTCAGCAACGTCATCAAAACGTACTTTAAGTGAACAGCCAATAAGATAATTTAAACTTTTCGTTACGGGTTGGAGGGAGGGGATCTATACTGGGTTGGATATGAGTCGGACTGAAGTAAATACTAACCGTTCTCCATTCCTACTTCTAAAATTAAATCTGTCCCTGCAGATATCAACCAAGCAGTCATACAAACAAACCACCTTCTAAGAAACATATAATGTGAGATTACCTCTTATGACACCGTAAAATAGTGAAGTGTAGTACAAATCCAATGAAACGAAACATCCCGCAGCTCCAACCGCCACCATTATCGAACCACTCATGCACATAACTCGTGCTGAAAATTTAGTAGCTAGCATACCGCTAATAGGTGCTAAAATCATATTAATTTAGAATTATTTGCCTGATCTCTTTTTAGGCTCTGATGTGAATATGTAGGATCCCATTGTTAATTGAAATGACTTTATATTACAGTTCAGATCATTTCAAAATACGCTGCGAAATAAAGTTAAAATTTAATTTAATTAAGGTTAATTAATGAATGCTGTAGAATATTCCATTAATCAACATGGAGAGAAACCAACACACACGTGAGGGTCTGCCATCTTGGGTTATTTCCCTGGCACTAACCAAGATGCAGCGCCATCTAACGGAGAACCTGAGTTCATTATAACACGCGATAAAGGAGGCAAGCCAACTCGCGATGCTCTCTAGTGGTGGGTACTTCTAGGCACCAGGTAAATAACCCAAGATGGTGATCTCTCCACCCCTATGGTATTTGCTTCTCTTAACTGGATTCAATGGAATGGTCTATTAACTTTAGGTTAAAACGTAAATAATTTGGATTCGCAAAGTTAAATGAATTGAATAATAATATATATTGCAATGTTAACTCGTAAGAGATGTTTTAACAAATGAAAATAATTTTAGTTGCTATCTTCTTTTACAAGAAAGCTTATTGCTTAATAAAGTTATCGTAATCAAACAGTTTAAATACGTAATCTCTAGTTCTAAACCGTAAATGGAAGCTGAGTAACGATCTGAAATTTATGGAAGAAACTTAATTTTTTTCTTCAGTTTTAATGGATTATTAATGATAAGGTAGCTATATACTGGATTGACTGGATTAAATAAAATCCCTTTTGATATTTATTTATATACACAATGATGAAGCCATTTTGAAATTTATAATAGTTTAGTTGTGTTTATCATTCGATTTATTGTTATTATCTTAAGTGGTAGGTTGTATCCATATCATTTGTAGCAATAGCAAATAGAAATTGAGTACGCCCGAGCCCCAGTGGAGAGTAAGTTCAAGAAGTGGTATCTAGTTTACTAGGGAGATGGCATAAGATGCCTAAGTATTCGCGCGCCATAGTCCTGCAGTCCCCCTTTCAAAATAAAAGGAGGCCGGGCTATTTCGCCTCTCCTCAGTCGGAAAATATGACTGTAATTTTCGTCATTCGCGTCGCCACGCTGACGTGAGTTTTCAAGAACCAATGAGATGCTGGTTGTAATTTAGAGGCGGCGGGGATTAACTCCGGACACGTCTACGTTTGGACTGGAGATAGAGCTAGAAATGTTTCGAATTTATACCTTCTCCCTAGTAAAATAGATATCGTTTCTTGGTAAGGTAGTAATGAGAGTGCATGCAGTTGACAGTAGGGCGCTAATTGGTATCTCTCTAGTCAAATAACCGAGACTTTATTTCTTAAACATCATACTGGGTACTAAGCAATTCTTATATTCACTCCTGTACCTCACATTGTATTTATTCTATTTAACTTTGTTTCAGTAACCTTGTTGGTTTCAGGCAACGATTAAAGGTAAAAATAACAATACACATTTTTATCGTAATTTTGCTTTTAAGTTGTATCATAAGTTCATAAGATATGTTCCTACTATAAGTTTGTTAATATCTGGTCATGACAAACTGGATCTTGTAATTTGAAGTGAGTGAGTGAGGTAGGTCATAGATTCGAGGAGGTAAAGCGAGGGAGGCCTGGTGAGTGAGGCGCTGCTGTCAAAGGGGCTTAGTAATGCAGGCTAAATAGGACCTAGATGCAAGTCCTGCATGCAAAATTAACCACCCAGTATAGGACTTCAATTGACTCGCTTCAGTCGTTCTCCTTCTCGAACTAGTTATCTCGAGCTGTAAGTCTCTCAGTAGCATTACGAATCGTATAGGTAGGTGTCATACTTATGGAAGGAACATGTCACTTATAAACGTATGGTTGTATTTATATATATATAACATATTTCGTAAGTAACCCATACAAGAATTTTTTTATCAGTATCAGATGTAGATTATTAAACAATTGTCTTAAATACGGTATCTTTTGATTCTAGCACAACATAACATAACTCTTTTCAGTTCATATGGGTAGCTACTCCTGAATTATAGGCTATATCTCAACTATTATATAAATTTATTGGCTAAATCAAATCCTATACAACGATTAATTTCATGTGACGTGTGTTTTTAGTTTTTTTTAAAAAAAGATAAGATATTTTTTAAAACCATACCATTTTCATCTAACTTGCAAATCCTCTTAATTAACACCTCGTGATGTGTTATTGACAGATAATATTCATAAATTTGCTGCTGTCGTAACATGCTTAATTAATTGAATGATTATTTATTAGTAACGATGCTTCCAGAAGTCATTAACTTAAAGTTAAACGCTAATTTCGACTATATATTTGAACAAAACTTTAAATTAAAAAATTAATTATGAAAACTTTCATTAAATGAATACTTGACATCCGAATTCATTAAAATTATCATTAAATCGAAATTTATAGGAACAAAATTAAATATTGAGGTTAATAAAATTATTAATTAAATGAACAGTTAAGTTTTTCTCGTTGAACATAGATGATAAATACTTATCATTTATGTTCAATAATAATAATAATAATAAAAGCTTTATTCACAGGATATTCTTATCAGTCTGGAAGACTTGTTTACATAAGAGTCCTAAGTTTAAATTAACAGTAAAGTGGAATTATAGGTAGGCCATTTAAATTGATCTTATTAGTTTTTATCAATTACACATTTCTAAGAAGGAGATATTTCTTTAGGTCATTTTTAAATATCTTAAAATCTGATTGGTTTTTTAAGCTTTTGTCTAGTGCATTCCAGAATCTAACACCATTTATTCGTATACTGGAATTGCTAGATTTATTAATTAGTTTCTGCGTATTTAAGTCAGTAATTGCACCGCGTGTATTATAAAAGTGTTTTTGAGCGAGGACCGGTTTAAACACTTCAAGGATATAGGCTGGATAGTTGTCATGGTAGATTCTGTGCATAATAAGTAAAGTGTGGTATTCTGCTCTCTGTTTTAACGACAGCCATGCCAATTCCTTTCTTGCCTCTGTAGCCGATGATCTATTTGGTCTTCCAAGGATTGTTCTCGCGCTATTATTCTGGAAAATTTGTAGCTTTTTTAAATTGGTCTTCGTAGCATTATTATAGAATATATCTGCATAATCAAATATAGGTTGAACAAGAGCGTTATAGAGTATACAAAGGGTTCTTGAAATTAGGCTCGTTAAAAAGGGTTTGATTAACCAGAATTTTGGTTTCGCTTTCTTAAAGGTGTGGTCTATGTGGGTTAACCAATAGAATGATTCGTCCAGATGAAGTCCAAAATATTTGTAAGCTGCCACTCTTGTGATACCAACACCAGAGAGTTCAGTCACATTTTGTGCTTCAAGTCTTTTTAATTTGTTTGGAGCGAAGATCATGAGTGCTGGCTTTTTGATATTAAGCGCGAGCCCTTTGGAGTCCAGTGTTGTCATCAAGGACCTGATATCTGTATTCAGATTCATTAGGAGTGGGCTAAGATTTTCATGTGCAGTTAGTAGGGCGTCGTCATCGGCGTATTCCATTAGTTTCGTGTTCCTTAATGCCTTATGATTCCCACTCGTGTAAAGATTAAAGAACAGGGGACCTAGGACGCTTCCTTGCGGTACTCCCGATTTTAACATTAAGGGGGAAGAGTATGTTCCATTTACCCATACTTTTTGGATGCGATTTTTTAAGTATTGGCTACACCACTTCAAAGAGGTTTCTCCGATGTTTATTTGTTCTAGTATACGTAGAAGAATATCGTGATTTACGCTGTCAAATGCCTTAGACATATTTAGGAAGGCCACCGCCACAAATTTGCCAGTTTCAAGGTGGTTTATTATTCGCTCATGTAGATTCAAGATACACGAATTAGTCGAGTGGCCTGGGAGGAACCCAGATTGCATGGCGTAGAAGAGATTGTTATCAAGCCCAAATTCTAATAATTCGTTATGTGCACATCTTTCCAGAGTCTTTGACAATGTTTGCAGAATAGAGATTCTTCTGTAATTACCGGGTACCGTACGGTCACCAGATTTGTAAATGGGGATAACCTTTGCCTCTTTCCATCTCCTCGGAAAACAACCAGTTCGGAACGATTCATTAATGATTTTAGTCATGGCAGGGGCAATCACGATCGCCATGCCTTTAATTAATGAGGTGGAGAGGCCATCTGTTCCAGCTACCATGCTATTGGGTAGGTTTTTTAAGGAGTTGAATACGGTTTGTTCTGAGATTTCCTTGAATTCCATTTTAATTTCGTGATCGCCGTTTGTAGATGAGGGAGGGAGGGGTATAACCCCAGAAGATGTCGCTAATTGCTTATTAATAAAAAAGTCATTAAAGAGCGCGGCAATTTCATCAGGACTATTAGCTAGTACGTCGTTGTTTTTTAATGAAGGGGTTCCTTTATGCTTTGGCTTTAGGAATGGTTTTAAAGATTTCCAGATATTTCCTGAGTGTTTGTTACAGTTCTTGAAATAGTTATTTTTTGCAGCTTTGATAAGTTTTGTAACCTCGTTTCGTAGAGTGCGGTAGCATTGGGAAAGGTGCGGATTCTTGTTCGACCTTGCCTTTGCAACGTCGCGTTGGTGCATAATATTTTTAATGTTATTAGTAAGCTTGACTTCCTTCCTCCTCGAGGTAATGGGGGCGTATTGGTTCAGGCATTTAGCAATTACTGATTCGTCAACGTGGGTGAAGGTAAAATGATTCAGAGCTGTGATCATGGCGTTGACAAATTCATCATAGTTCATATTCTAAAAGTCTCTCACTTGCTTTATTGTCTTATTTATTTTTGGACATGTCCTTTTCCTGACACAGTAAATTATGTCATGATCCGATGCCCCACAGTCGATGATTCCACTGTCAACTATTCTCGTTGGGTGGGTAGTGTAGATATGATCGATTAGAGAGGTTGACGTTGGAGTGGTTCTAGTTGGCTTGTCGATAAGTTGTTTAAATGATAATAAACGTTGCTTGAGTACCTTGGTTTTAGCTGAGGCGGGTCTATGAATGAGGTCGCAGTTAAAATCACCAATCAGGAGTGTCTCGTGATTAGGATTTTGGTGAATGCGACCTAAGAGTGATGATATCTCGGTTGAGAATTCTTCGGTGGTCATATGATCGTTGGGTGGGTGGTAGTATACGCAGATTTGCATTGGGCTGGTATTAGTTTCGTTTAACGTGCACCAAATATGTTCTGTAGGGGTCCTATGGTCCTGGTTATCGGTATTGTGTGCAATGGTTAAGTTAGACCGATAGTACAAACAGACACCTCCACCACGTTTGTTAACTCGATCTCGCCGCAGAAGGGTATAGTCCTTAATATGTATAACTGCGTCAGGGACGGGGTCGTTTAACCAGGTTTCAGAGACCCCGAGGATATCGAACTTGTATTTATGAATGATATACCTGATGTCATTAATATGTGGGAAAAGGCTACGGATGTTTATATGACCAATTCTAAGTCCGTTAAGTCTAGTAATATTTGGTGATACCGGTCATTCGCGGTGTCCTTTGGCTCGGGCCTCTTGATCTGTGTCGGTTTTCCTTGGTTCACGATACCGAGTCACTTTTATCGGGTTTGGCCAGTTTTCTAGGTTTTTTTATTACGCTATCGTTTGTGGAGTTACATTCAAGTATGAAGGATTTATGCCAGCTATGGTCAGATATTTGTTCGGTGATTTCTACATCCAGGATACCCAGGTCTGGGAGATGTTCAGATATATCGTCTTTATGTATGGTCTTGTCACAGTTGGAGAGATAATATTTGAAAGTGGGTGTATATGCAAATTGTTTTGCTTCTTCAGTTTCCATGGTACCGACTATTCTATTTGATATTAAGCGGTTAGTTGATAGGAAGGTACAGGTGACCCCTTTCGGCCACTTATCTGGGTCAAGAAAGGTTTGTTTATCCGTATCTGATCTTACAACGTAGCATTTAAATGCTGTCTGTGGATTCATAGACTTGGCTGTAGCTCTAATTTCAAGGATGTGTAGGCCATTATCTAATGCAAAGGTACGTAATTGGTCCTTCGTGATCATGTTACTGCAGTTTCCGATGAAGAAGTCGTTCATATTTCTCTGTGGCTGAATCTTGCATAAAGCTACCTTTTCACTCGGCATCATGCCTTGGCTGTTTTGCTTTGCTTTCGGTGGTAGAGGTGTTTTCTTGTTAATAATTGAGACTGGCTTTTTCGTGGTTCTGCGGGAGTTTGTTACGATGGGGTAACTGATTTTAAGGTTGGACGGAGTTTTTCAGATAGAGGTCGATGAGGTATATTTGCGTAGCTGGGTTGATGTTGTTTCCCGGATTGTTGGTCTGTAGAAGCGGTCGAAGTTGCAGGGTTGATGATTTTCTGCTCGAGGGCCGTGATACTTTCAGTGACAAACATCCGAGTGGTGCTTATTTTCCCATTAAATTCTTGTTTCAGTTCAGTCTTTAGTTTATTAATTTCATCCGCATACGCTTTAACTTGATCTTTAAAACCTAATTTCAAGTTAGCGAGTTGCTTTTTGATATCTATGAGCTCGCGTTTATCACAATCATTATTACACGTACGAGGACTTCTAAGCATGGTTCTGCATTCCGTACAACAGTAAAAACCTTTGGCGTCAGAGTTTTTAATGTTTACACACACGAAATGGTAGTGAATCAAACATATGTCACAAGCTACCATCGCCAGTCTGCTTGATTTTTCATTTTTACGATTATATTTACAGTTTGGAAGGCAATGCGCCGATTCAGTCTCTTCTTCACTGTCCCCCATTGTTGGTTAATTGTCCAGGAATTTCTTGGCAGGGTTTATTAAAGTTTATTTCATATTTTAGAGGAAAATATACGTTTAAATAGTTAAGTATAAAATTACTACGGTTCTTAAGCCTTAGTCGTCGTAATTCCTGAGCGCGGTTAAAGAAAACCCGACTCCACACTAAACACTTGAACTATAGAAAATTATCAATTTTTATCACCATTTATTTAAATTGTGGTTTTAATTTATAAGAAAAATAGGAAATAGTTTGGCAAATAAAACTGTGAACAATTAAGTTTGTTTTCTCGTTGAACATAGATGATAAATAGTTATCATCTATGTTCAATTCATCACACCAAACGCGTGAAATATAGAAAATTATAAATTTATGAATTTTTATCACTATTAAGAAAATTAGGTAATTCCTTATTTCATAACAAAAAAGAACCCATTTAAAAACCTGAGAACATGTGATGGAATAACCATGTTAAGTTTCCATAATCTCATACGTATTGCAAAAGGTTGTCGTGTAAGTTTGAAGAAAAAAAAGCTTTTGATCACAGCATGCACCATTCGACCCAATCATCTTTAAACTACGTCCTCAGATCATAAATGAGTTCTTCCTCGTAACACTAATGTGGACTTTGAAGCCAATTTGAACATAATATAAAATTCTTTAAACTCACTCATAGAATCCAAATATTAAGAATTTTCAAATTTGGTGGTTCGGATTTATTACGACATCCATCACTGGGGGCCAATACGTTACTTGTCCAACTTAAGTCAACCGGCACCTACGAATCCTAAAACTTAAATGAAACTCAAATCTTGCTAACCAACAAAAAACATTCGAAAAGGGGGTCGAACTGGAGCTGACTGAGAGAGAGTTAGCTAAAATCCTCCATAGGTCTGTTCTGTACTGTTCTGTAGTGTTTAACATTTGTAATTCAAGCTATCCCCTCACCAACCTAATACAAACTGCACCACAAACGAAATAACTTCGGGGTGAAAAAAACCGTCACCCTAAGTTCAGCCCCGAGACTTACGCAATAAAGGGCTATTATGGTATGAAATTCACGTGGGGTTAACCACTATGTCTTTGTTTTATTTCTTAGTGAGGTTTTGGGTTTTTCACGTGCTGATTTCCATGTGAATTTGCGCAATTTTCATGGGCTGATTTCACAGCGAATTTTTGGGGTTTTCACGTTCTCATTTTGCAGTGAATTTTCGCTTGAGATATGCATATATGCAAACAATAGGGTAAAACTGCAAATGAGTTAAATTACTTTAATATTCAGCATTAATCTCGGTTCACAACAAGGGCTCCGTGGCTTAGCGCGCCAGTCTTGTAAACAGGAGATCATGAGTTCGATTCTCGTCGGAGCCTCGTTGTTAAGATTCTTGAACTAGTTTTCGTAGCTTTTAAATTTTGAAAAACTAAAAATAATAGTTGCTTGAGATGTGCATATATGCAAACAATGGGGTAAGACTACAAACGAGTTGATTTTGTAAAATTACTGAAATTTTCAGCATTAATCTTACTACGTAACATGGGCTCCGTGGCTTAGTGGTTAAAGCGCCTGTCTTGTAAACAGGAGATCATTAGTTCGATTCTCGTCGGAGCCTTGTTGTTATAACACTTGAACTTCTTTTCGTTTTTAATAAATTTTGAAAAACTAGAAATAATAGTTGCTTGAGATATGCATATATGCAAACAATAGGGTAAAAGGGCAAATGAGATAAATTACTGAAATATTCAGCATTAATCTCGCTTCACAACAAGGGCTCCGTGGCTTAGTGGTTAAAGCGCCTGTCTCGTAAACAGGAGATCATGAGTTCGATTTTCGTCGGAGCCTCGTTGTTATAACACTTGAACTAGTTTTCGTAGCTATTAAATTTTGAACAAGTTGGGAAACCAAAATAAACCTCTCCGAGCCGAGACGAATTTACTTTCCAAACACAGGTCCGCCAGCCAATGAGACAAACCGGAAATACATAGTTCTAATCGGCGAGATATTGCCATGATCATTCGTAAACTGTAAAGCGTTTAATAATTTCCTGCGTATCCTCAATGATTCTAATGAGGACCTAATATCTATCACTTAAATGTGTATTTAACTTTCGGCTCACTCTGAACCGTTACTTAAAACCTCCTATAAGAGGACATGAAACAAGGTCAATTCTGGTTAAAATCTTATCTCATAGACCCAGTCGTTTCAACACGTATGGAGAGATGAAGTATTAACATCCTTATTATTTAATGAAACCAAAAGTTACGTTTACACTATATATAAATGTAGTAAAGATGATTTAAAAAGTAAACACCAAATTTTAAATGTTAATATCAAAAGATGTTCTTGGAATATTGAGATGAAACAGAGCTTTATAGCTACACAACTACTAAAAGAATCGTAATGCCGAAAAATATTTAAGTATTTCCAATTAATATTCTGCAAAATGAAAATGTTATCGTTTTGTAAGAGATCTTTTCATCCAACTCGCTTTATATTAACTTTGATATGCGTGTAGTGTTTCGATTCAGATGCAATCTTCATTACTCGTTCTATATTAACTCTCACTTGTGTCAGTACATAGAAATAAGTTTATCTTAAATAATTAATTAAATATAAATGATATTAATTATTTTAATCGCCAGTAAATAACTTTAAAAATTGTTAAATCGTTTAAAATAAAGTTGTTCCTATTATCTTTCGAAACTTTGCTAATATTGACGTTTAAAGTGAAGGGTGCCCCTCCTGCCCGCTTTCTTCAAATTTTGGGGTATATATACGATTCGTTTCCTTTACAATAATAGAAAAAAACGCATTCGCGTGAACCGATGGTGGAAGCCCTGCCATTGGGAGGCTAGACGTTTCTCGTAACCCTAGCCGATCGCCGCGTATATCTTGAAACCAATAATAGATAAAAACGCATTCGCGTGAACCGATGGTGGAAGCCCTGCCATTGGGAGGCTAGACGTTTCTCGTAACCCTAGCCGATCGCCGCGTATATCTTGAAACCAAACGGTGACGAAGGAAAAGAAGCCGGAATGGACTGACTGGCGTCCGTGTGGAATGGACAAAGACCTGAAGATGGTGGTGCATAGAAGCTGGTGTCAATGTGGAATTGACGAAGAAGAGAAGATGGTGGTGCATAGAAGCAGGTGTCAAGGTGAAATTGACTAAGAACAGAAGATGGTGGTGCATAGAAGCTGGTGTCAAGGTGAAATTGACGAAGAACAGAAGATGGTTGTGCTTGAAAGCTAGCAAGTACAGACTAGTGTCCATGTGGAGTGGACGAAAACCAAAGCTGGTGGTGTTGGAACTCAAGTAGAATAGCCAGAGGAGACGAACTTCAACACCCGTCCACTTACGATTTTCCAAATTTCCGTGAACTGTCAATGCAGTCCGGAAATTGGGAACACGTTTGCTCCGATACGCAAACTGCGAACGCGGTCACGTGGGGCGTGACAGACAGACGCACACACACACACGTCCGGTGTAATACCTCTCCGTGACATACGTCACTCGGAGAGGTAAAAACTAGTAATAATAGTTGCTATAGATATGCATTCATGCAGACAATAGGGTAAAACTGCAAATGAGTTAAATTACTTTAATATTCAGCATTAATCTCGGTTCACAACAAGGGCTCCGTGGCTTAGCGCGCCAGTCTAGTAAACAGGAGATCATGAGTTCGATTCTCGTGGGAGCCTTGTTGTTATAACACTTGAACTTCTTTTCGTTTTTAATAAATTTTGAAAAACTAGAAATAATAGTTGCTTGAGATATGCATATATGCAAACAATAGGGTAAAAGGGCAAATGAGATAAATTACTGAAATATTCAGCATTAATCTCGCTTCACAACAAGGGCTCCGTGGCTTAGTGGTTAAAGCGCCTGTCTCGTAAACAGGAGATCATGAGTTCGATTTTCGTCGGAGCCTCGTTGTTATAACACTTGAACTAGTTTTCGTAGCTATTAAATTTTGAACAAGTTGGGAAACCAAAATAAACCTCTCCGAGCCGAGACGAATTTACTTTCCAAACACAGGTCCGCCAGCCAATGAGACAAACCGGAAATACATAGTTCTAATCGGCGAGATATTGCCATGATCATTCGTAAAGTGTAAAGCGTTTAATAATTTCCTGCGTATCCTCAATGATTCTAATGAGGACCTAATATCTATCACTTAAATGTGTATTTAACTTTCGGCTCACTCTGAACCGTTACTTAAAACCTCCTATAAGAGGACATGAAACAAGGTCAATTCTGGTTAAAATCTTATCTCATAGACCCAGTCGTTTCAACACGTATGGAGAGATGAAGTATTAACATCATTATTTAATGAAACCAGAAGTTACGTTTACACTATATATAAATGTAGTAAAGATGATTTAAAAAGTAAACACCAAATTTTAAATGTTAATATCAAAAGATGTTCTTGGAATATTGAGATGAAACAGAGCTTTATAGCTACACAACTACTAAAAGAATCGTAATGCCGAAAAATATTTAAGTATTTCCAATTAATATTCTGCAAAATGAAAATGTTATCGTTTTGTAAGAGATCTTTTCATCCAACTCGCTTTATATTAACTTTGATATGCGTGTAGTGTTTCGATTCAGATGCAATCTTCATTACTCGTTCTATATTAACTCTCACTTGTGTCAGTACATAGAAATAAGTTTATCTTAAATAATTAATTAAATATAAATGATATTAATTATTTTAATCGCCAGTAAATAACTTTAAAAATTGTTAAATCGTTTAAAATAAAGTTGTTCCTATTATCTTTCGAAACTTTTGCTAATATTGACGTTTAAAGTGAAGGGTGCCCCTCCTGCCCGCTTTCTTCAAATTTTGGGGTATATATACGATTCGTTTCCATTACAATAATAGATAAAAACGCATTCGCGTGAACCGATGGTGGAAGCCCTGCCATTGGGAGGCTAGACGTTTCTCGTAACCCTAGCCGATCGCCGCGTATATCTTGAAACCAATAATAGATAAAAACGCATTCGCGTGAACCGATGGTGGAAGCCCTGCCATTGGGAGGCTAGACGTTTCTCGTAACCCTAGCCGATCGCCGCGTATATCTTGAAACCAAACGGTGACGAAGGAAAAGAAGCCGGAATGGACTGACTGGCGTCCGTGTGGAATGGACAAAGACCTGAAGATGGTGGTGCATAGAAGCTGGTGTCAATGTGGAATTGACGAAGGAGAGAAGATGGTGGTGCATAGAAGCTGGTGTCAAGGTGAAATTGACGAAGAACAGAAGATGGTGGTGCATACAAGCTGGTGTCAAGGTGAAATTGACGAAGAACAGAAGATGGTTGTGCTTGGAAGCTAGCAAGTACAGACTAGTGTCCATGTGGAGTGGACGAAAACCAAAGCTGGTGGTGTTGGAACTCAAGTAGAATAGCCAGAGGAGACGAACACAATTTTCCAAATTTCCGTGAACTGTCAATGCAGTCCGGAAATTAAGAACACGTTTGCTCCGATACGCAAACTGCGAACGCGGTCACGTGGGGCGTGACAGACAGACACACACACACACACACGTCCGGTGTAATACCTCTCCGTGACATACGTCACTCGGAGAGGTAAAAACTAGAAATAATAGTTGCTAGAGATATGCATACATGCAGACAATAGGGTAAAACTGCAAATGAGTTAAATTACTTTAATATTCAGCATTAATCTCGGTTCACAACAAGGGCTCCGTGGCTTAGCGCGCCAGTCTAGTAAACAGGAGATCATGAGTTCGATTCTCGTGGGAGCCTTGTTGTTATAACACTTGAACTTCTTTTCGTTTTTAACAAATTTTGAAAAACTAGAAATAATAGTTGCTTGAGATATGCATATATGCAAACAATAGGGTAAAAGGGCAAATGAGATAAATTACTGAAATATTCAGCATTAATCTCGCTTCACAACAAGGGCTCCGTGGCTTAGTGGTTAAAGCGCCTGTCTAGTAAACAGGAGATCATGAGTTCGATTTTCGTCGGAGCCTCGTTGTTATGATTCTTGAACTAGTTTTCGTAGCTATTAAATTTTGAAAAACTAGAAATAATAGTTGCTTGAGATGTGCATATATGCAAACAATAGGGTAAAACTACAGACGAGTTGATTTTGTAAAATTACTGAAATATTCAGCATTAATCTCACTACTTAACATGGGCTCCGTGGCTTAGTGGTTAAAGCGCCTGTCAAGTAAATTGGAGATCATGAGTTCGATACGCGTCGGAGCCTCGTTGTTATGATACTTGAACTAGTTTTCGTAGCTATTAAATTTTGAAAAACTAGAAATAATAGTTGCTTGAGATATGCATACATGCAAACAATAGGGTAAAACTGCAAATGAGTTAAATTACTGAAATATTCAGCATTAATCTTACTACGTTTCATGGGCTCCGTGGCTTAGTGGTTAAAACGCCTGTCTTATAAACAGGAGATCATGAGTTCGATGCTCGTCGGAGTCTTGTTGTTATAACCAGGAGCAGATGACAAAGGGGTCTCGGACGCTAGCTTCCACAATATAGAAGGCAATGGGACCCGCGTACGTCACAGCTGTAGCGGTATCGTTCGCCATAGAGGCGCTATCAGACATTATAGCAGACGGTGCACCAAAGTCTGCTGGGAATGTTTTTTGTAATAACGGACTAACGGTGGCTACTGAGGTTCGTCTTACCCGATCGCGACATAAATATACACAATATAATTACTTTATTCAAACAGCTGTAATCGTTGGTATTAAGATAAAAGATAAGACTACTTTTTGTGACCTTAAAGGTAGGAATTAATTGACTGCTACAAGAGGTTGGAAACGAAATCACTGTCTCTTACTTTTTGGGTTTTAAAAGATCGTGAGTGATTTCTTTTCCCAAGCTCTTGTAGCTATCATTTGATTCAAGAAGAAATTTAGAAAAATTTGGCACTGAAACACATCTTAGTTTTTTAATAGTGTACATACGTTACTCGCTGGGCTCTTCATTATCAATTTTAGTCTAAAAAAAGATTAAGTCGTTGAAATCCATTTTTTAACTCTAATACTCGTTAAGCCTAGGCTAATTATAAGCAGACGATACGTTTTTCTAAAGAGAGGCTCCAGACGCGATTTCCCAGATCTCCTTTCGAGACTTTGCAGCCATGCTATTGGTCGGAAAATAAAGCTCAAATTTCCTACGAGAGGTGGCACTGGCGTAATGATTTTGGTTAATAACCGTGACGTTCGCGGATCCCTTTGCCCTCTACATTATGGAAGCTAGCGTCCGAGACTCCGTTGTCATCTGCTCCTGTTATAACACTTGATCTAGTTTTCGTAGCTAATAAATTTAGAAAAACTAGAAATAATAGTTGCAAACAATAGGGTAAAAGTGAATATGAGATAAATTACTGAAATATTCAGCATTAATCTCGCTTCACAACAAGGGCTCCGTGGCTTAGTGGTTAAAGCGCCTGTCTAGTAAACAGGAGATCAGGAGTTCGATTATCGTCAGAGCCTCGATGTTATGATACTTGAACTAGTTTTCGTAGCTAATAAATTTTGAAAAACTAGAAATAATAGTTGCTTGAGATATGCATATATGCAAACAATAGGGTAAAATTGCAAATGAGTTAAATTACTGAAATATTCAGCATTAATCTCGCTTCACAACAAGGGCTCCGTGGCTTAGTGGTTAAAGCGCCTGTGTAGTAAACAGGAGATCATGAGTTCGATTCTCGTCGGAGCCTCGTTGTTATGATACTTGAACTAGTTTTCGTAGCTAATAAATAGCGGATAACACTTGATATACCCTCCGGAGTCTAGGTCTTAGCTTTCTTCATGAAATCACTAAACCAAGGATTATTCTATATACAGATGTAGTATAGCTTAAGTAATATATAAACAGCCATTTCAAATAACAATATTAAAAAAAATCTTTGGAATATCAAAATGAAACAGAGCTATAAGGCTACAAAAGTACTAAATGCATCATAATTACGAAAAATATTTCCTTATATTCATTTTATATAAGGGAATATTAAGGTTCTGTAGGATTTCTTTACACATCAAAACAAAACGAAATTTTAACGCAGCGCACTAGTGTTTCAACGGACGGACACACACAGACAAAAACATAGACTGCTTTTTAACTCTTTCCGTATTAATTTTGAATTGAGAAACAAGATTATCTTAAATATTAAAATAAATATAATTAATATTTAATATTTTCTTCGTTAGTTGTTCGCCTTATTGAGCGTTACATCGTTTTGATAAAGAACAATTAAACATTCTTGAGAGACTTGACTAATATTGCCGTTTGAAATGAAGCATACGTCTGGTGCGTCGCCTAACTCAAATAGGTAGTATATAAAGGATTCAAATCGTAGGTATGGATAAGACAATCCGCAATTGCGTGAACCTTTGGTAGAAGCCCCACCATTGGGAGGCTAGACGTTTCTCGTAACCCTAGCCACTCTCCGCGTATGTCTTAACCTTAATGAAGATGGAGTAGAAGCCTGTATGTACAGACTGGTGTCCATGTGGGATGGACAAAGACCAATAGATGGTGGTGTGTAGAAGCCAGTGTGGTGTCCATGTGGTATGGGCATAGACCAGAAGATGGTGGTGTTTAGAAGCCAGTGTGTACAGACTGGTGTCCATGTGGGATGAGCAAAGAGCAGCAAATATTGGTGATTAGAAATCAGAAAGTACAGGACAAAAATACAGACGATGATGGTGTTAGACAGGCACTGGAATAATAGTCAGTGTAAGTGGAATACAATTTTCGAAATTTCCGGGAAATGCGGTCCGGAAATTGAGAACACGTTTGCTTCGATTTGCAAACTGCGAACACGGTCACGTGGGGTGTAACAACAGACAGACAGACACGTTGAAATTAGAACCTCTCCGTGACATACGTCACTCGGAGAGGTTAAAAAGCGTCATAGCTTATAGTTTATAGTCAATTTTTAAGGAGTAGAAAGTTGTACAGTTGGTGGCTCATAAAGAACATCAATGTAAAACAACATGTTATGATTTAGTGTGTTGAAGCAATACCTAGCCATAGTCAAAACAAACTAAATACGGATGGTTGAAGAAGAAACTGTGAGAGAAATGATTGAAGTATCGTAGCATGCGAACGTTTTATAGTGATTTGCAGACCACACTAAAACTTTAAGTCTAATGACGTTTACTAACTGGTAGCCATCTGCCAGCGATGAGAACGACAGGAGACCCACGTGCAATGCGAGATGCAATGTAATGTACCCATAAGGAAATGTACATTCTTACTCCTTAGAATTATTCTATGAAAATTGCCAATAAAAACGGTAAAAAAGGTTCTTCTTTTAAAGGTTCAAAGTGTTTTAAAGCATGTAAAAAATAAATTTGCTATTTAATGGAAACAAGACGTCGCCGGATATGTAGATTTGTACAAAAACCAAAATAAACGCTTTTGCAACCATCCGATTGTTTGAAGAATGAAGCAAAATGTCGGTGTTCCTTTTAGTTTCCGCTACTTATCGCTGTCAGTTTCGCGTTAGTATTGGTCAGTTGTTTCAACAAACTAATCGTAACAAGTTGTTTTACAATGATGTTCGTTATGAGTCACCAACAGTACAACTTTCTACTCCTTAAAAATTTACTCTATGGCTATGAGGCTTTTTTTGTTTTAGCTGGCAACCACTAATTTGCAATCCTATCTTGAACTTAATTCCTACTGTTTTAGACGAAGTCAACATGCTGTGATTTATGCAAACTAGCAAGTGTTAGGTTCAAGTAACTTCCAAATGGGTTGGCGTACGACAAAATGTCATACCACAGTTTCGTCTTATATTGGCCCCAGGAACCCAAATACTTTCGCTCCTACGTCCATTTCAGATACACCCTGTATTTTTAATCATATTGAAAAGCCTCCAGTTCCTAATATTGACCAATCCGAGCAGTTCTTAATTTTTATAAAGTGATGATCCCAAACCTATTGCCAATTCAAAAGTGTTAAAGATATTTCTACTCAAGCTTCCGCTTGTGTTTGAAAACGACGCTGTATGGTGTCAACTCGTAAACTTGGAAGACATAAATTTAAACTAAAAAGGCAAGTTCAATCTCTGAAGTGCAAAATCTCTGAATTTTTAAGCACAGTCAACATGCCTAAAAAGGAGGCTGGACAGAAAGAATTTGTGCAATTTATTAAAATCATTGAAGTTAGTTTGAATAAACTTTTTAATGGAACAAATCATGGCATTTGGAAAAAAATCTCGACCATACAAACATTCTACAATTTCACTAGAGACCTAGATATCCTTCATTTACCTCACAGAGTGACTCTCAGTGTTTAGTCGGACATTCTTCGGGGGGAGGTTAAGGAACGCTTAGCAACCGAATTTTTCAACATTAAAAACCCGAATGAACGTCTTGGGTCTATAATGTTTGATTAAATGAAGATAAAATCTCGACCTTTGTATGACAAGAATCTTGACAGATATTTTGGGGAAACTACTCTAACGGAAAAGGAAGGAAATGGTGATAAACTCGCAACTCATTTACTTTGTTTCCTATTACTCATTTTAGACTATCAGTCGCATACTTTTACCTCCAACTTAACCGGGATTGATTTGAAAGAAATCATTTTAAATGTTATAACCACTGTCGAAGAGAATGGTTTTTTAGTAATTAGAAACTGCTACGATACCGCCGTGCCCAAGGAACATTTAAAAATGTTTTACCGTGGAAGAACGGATTTTGCCCACGGACGAACCCGCAATACGCTGAGTGGAAGAACGGACCAAGCCCACCGACGTACCCGCATTTTCCTAGCCGAAATCACCGCGGAAGAACGGAATTAGCCCACGGACGACCCCGCAATACGCTGAGTGGAAGAACGGACTAAGCCCACCGACATACCCGCATTCTCCTAGCCTAAATCGACGTGGAAGAACGGAAAATAGCCCACCGACGGACCAAGCTTCATCGAGAAAAGAGCCAAAACAACAATCGCCGCGCGGAAGAACGGAACTAGCCCGCCGACGAACGCTTCGAAACCACCGTGTGGAAGAACGGACAAGAGCCCATCTACAAACCCCATTTTCATCAAGCCAAAGAAAAAAATCGCTGCGTGGAGGAACGGAACTAGCCCACCGACGGACCATCTTTATCAAGGAAAAGTCGCCGCATGGAGGAACGGAACAGCCCACCGACGGCGAAGAAGAGAAGAAAATAATACAGCTAAGAACTTTTGAATTTTTGCATTGGTGGAAATACAGAACATTAAGGAACCTATAGAGGTATTAATAAATTTAAGTTTGTTTTGATATATATACATGAGCCCACCAGCTGCGGATAAAAATTTAGGACGTACAACGCGAAGCAACTCTGTAGTAATGGTTTCACCTATAGACGTTAAAGCTAGATCTATACAACAATTAATAGAACAACAGAATGATGATAGAAGAGCCCAAGCCAATCTCTTAGAGACCCAAAGAACTTGGAACATATAAGCCCCCTAGAATTACACATCCACGCTCGAATTTTTCACTTTCCAAGCCCAGTGTTTTTTAAACGATAACTTTATCATTCGTTGGTAGCGCCATCTATATTGCTTGAGACGAAATAATTATCTGTCGTCTGCTTTGCTGAAGCTGAACGTTTCTCTTTTGTTTGTTTGTAACGGTAATGAAAATGTTTTTAAATATCACGTTTCTAAATAATATTTACTGTGCAAACTGTAATATGTTTTTGGTAATATGTAATTGTTGGCCTATACATTGCCGTTGTTATTATTGTCCTTGAAATAAAATCAATTTGGTAAGCTTCTTTCTTACAGCTTCCCTTTTCATTTTTTCATTAAAATTTTTAGAAATTTTTCTCATCCTTATGTCAATATAAATGCGGATAACTTTGGAAACCATCCAATTTCCTGATCAAACATATGCTCGTTTAAGTCGGAGAAAATGTTTTCGAGTATCAGGCACCTTTTTACGAGGGATTCAATTTTGAGGGCAATGGTTTTAGAAGCAGTGCCATGATGTTCTAGGTTTTGGCCTCGCAGGCATTTTTCAGTGAGATCAAGAATTTTTACTGTGCTTTCCGAAGGATATATTAAATCACCATGATCTCTAAGAAGAATTAATGCTCTAGTCCTAATGCAGTAGTCATGAAAACTCCGGTTTCGATTATGAGGATGTTCTTCAAGTGCAAGTTCGCATTGATCGCATTTAAGGACTTTCCGAAGTTTCCGTACTACAAATCCACCCACATAGTGAATTATATTGTCCCTCAATAGGTTTGAGCCATCAAAATAAAAATCAAGGTCTGCTTCATCATCAACTTCTGTAATGTCCTCTGTTGTATCTCTGTTAGCTTGGAGAAAATTTGTGGAAATCTCGCAAAAATCTGGTAGCGCAGTATTGTCACGGGCCAAGACGTTTGCACAACCAGAAGCCTCCAGCTTTACCGGAAAGGCGTTCCAATAAGCCGCTTTAAATTGTAGAACTGTGGGGTTGTTGTTCCATCCACCTTTTTGTCTAATTACTCCAAAAAACAGCTCTAAATGGTCTTGCGACAATTTGTACGTTGGATGGTATCTGGTGAAAGTAACAGTGTTTTACACTTGTAATTTTTGTTTTTATTAAAACAATATATTAATAAAAATCACTTCAGTATTCCTTCTGGTTTAACGTATGTTTCAACCAAGTGCAAAACGCTGGTAATCCAGCAACTGCTAATCCAAGTGGTCCGGTTTTGCGGGTGGACTCGCAAATCAAATTACCTTCATGGTATGTTAAGTTTAACAGAAGATCCTTTGCTTTCAGTAGACTGTTACACTTAATTTCTTTGTTGTAGTTATTGATAGGCGCCTTAAATCCTTTGGCATAGGGATTTCGAGAATTGAGGATGTCAAATGCCCTATTAGTGGAAAGGTTTTTTTAATCCAACCAACTGTGGGATGTTTTTTTTAAAATTTCTCATTACATATCCACGGTGTTGATGAAGTTAACCGTTCCATCACAGTTTTGGAACTCTCGAACTTTCATTTGTTTGCGCAGAGGCAACGGATGCGCTAAGAGTTTGCACAGCAAGCTTAACCTTAATTTTTTGCGTGTGGAATCTGATGTGGAAACGGGTTAGTTTATTTGCAAGGCTAAGTCCTTCTTCTTCTTGTACTAGCTCAAGTAACACCACCAATGACCAGAAAATATCCTAAAATATTAACATTCACCCATTTATCGGTTTACTAATTTCCGTCCCATTAAAACATTGCATACTTCTTTTGTTTTCCCATTAATAAGGACATTAAAATGCTCCCACTGGTTTCAGGTAAGTTTAACCATGTGGCAGACATCGAGAATAAATGCCACAGATTCTTTAGAATTAGCTGTGTTATAAAAGAATACCATTTAATGTCACAAATGACTTTAATCACCTTTGTTAGTTACCAGGGTTTGGGAAAACAGCCTTTATTTCTTTGGCATTCATAATAACCCCTAGCCTCTGAGCCATAGAAATATTGGACGAAAGACCGTCGCAAACAAGCGCTACACACTTGACACCGGTGGTATTCAAATTGTGGAATGCCTCCCTAACAAGGTTGTCCAGAAGTCAGGAAGGTGTTCCGTGTACAAAAAATACCCTATAGGTACTTTCCAATTGCCATTAATTGCAACAACCATGAAGACTGAAGCGGAGGTTGCAATTTCACTGTTGTCGTCTTTAGCCTCCACGCCATAATCAACGTATCCCTCGAAACATTTTCCATTCCACTTTATCTCCTTGCGAATGGACATTTCATCAATCATTAATGAACTAAGGATTGGGTATTGCGATTTTTGCACTTTATTTTTTATGAATTCAAAGCTTTGTGCAGTGAAAGCAGGTGCTCCATCAATTTTTGCAGACCACTTTCTTATGGTGTTTGGAAAAAATCTACGAAGATACCTATAGGCTTTAGGACTGTAAAAATGCAATGTTACAGCAAATTCTCGAAGTGTGCTGCCGTAGGATTTATTCGCCATGTTTCTAGGCCCACTATCTTTTAGTTGTTGAAAGAGCTCTTTTGCTGTTGGTGAAAATGATGCGTCTAACTTGACAAGGTTGTCCTCTATCATAACTTTCTCTTTACGTAAGGTTGAAATTATTCCTTTGAAGCTCATTAATTTTTGATCACGCCTAATAAACTTCCCTTTTGTAAGTTTCAGTCTTTTCTGGATGCCTTTCCTTCTTGCCAATTGAGTTTGAAGATTTCTTTTAAGTCGCAAAATTTCACGGTCCTAAACATAATATTAGTTTGCCTCTGCAAGGTAAACAATATTACTTTCAAATTAACCTTTTTCAGTGATGCAGCCTCTAATTGTTTTACACGGTTTCCATAGGACAAGTAATACGCCTGCAAAAAGGTATACTGAAGCAAGGTCATAGCGTAGAATTGGGGGGTTTAAAATTACATGATCCAATTCTACAGGTGGAATATCTTGTCGCTCGCTATAACTGAATCAGGGACCTGCATTAGGTTGAGTGTCAGTGTCAAGTTCCATTGTCTCAGATTTCTTGCATTGTTGATATGATTCCTAAGTTTTTAAAATATTAATGCTCCGACAATTCTTTCTTGTCTACACTGTAAAAAATAATGGTGCTTTCTTGCACCATATATGCTGTTTTTTGCGGTGCCAAAAATGACACCATTTATGGTGTACTTCAACACCATCTTTATGATAAATTCACGCCATTTACAAAAATTATTTGCAAGTATTAAGGAAATATTAGGCATTTATGCACCATTTATAGTGCTTTTTAACATCTTTTTCAGGAAATATGTTGGTCTCTAATATTACTACTTAGTTTAATGGTGTTAAAAGTAGGCAAGGTTACGCCACGTATATCACATTACTATACCAAATGAAGTGAAAAAGGTGTTAAATATTTTTCCTATATTTAGCACCACGTTTAAGGTGTAAAACAAACCCATTAATACACCATTTTAAGTCCCTTTTCACTGCATTTCAAAACCCTATTTACCCTATTTCAAAGCCCTTTTTACTCCATTTCAAAGCCCTTTTTACTCCATTTCAAAGCCCTATTTACTCCATTTCAAAGCCCTATTTACTCCATTTCAAAGCCCTATTTACTCCATTTCAAAGCCCTATATACTCCATTTCAAAGCCCTATTTACTCCATTTCAAAGCCCTATTTACTCCATTTCAAAGCTTTATTTACTCCATTTCAAAGCTTTATTTACTCCATTTCAAAGCTTTATTTAATCCATTTCAAAGCCCTATTTACTCCATTTCAAAGCCCTTTTTACTCCATTTCAAAGCCCTATTTACTCCATTTCAAGGCCCTATTTACTCCATTTCAAAGCCCTATTTACTCCATTTCAAAGCCCTATTTACTCCATTTCGAGGCCCTATTTACTCCATTTAGAGGCCCTATTTACTCCATTTCGAGGCCCTATTTACTCCATTTCGAGGCCCTATTTACTCCATTTCGAGGCCCTATTTACTCCATTTCGAGGCCCTATTTAGTACTCCATTTCGAGGCCCTGTTTACTCCATTTCAAAGCCCTTTTTACTCCATTTCAAAACCCTTTTTACTTCGTTTCAAACCCCTATTTACTCCGTTTCACATCCCTATTAACTCCGCTTCAGACCCCAACTTACACCATTTCAAGCCAATATTTAGTCTAATTCAAGTCCCAGTTTAAGCCATTTCATGCCCCTGTTCACCCCATTTCAAGTTGATATTACTACGGCCAATAACCATTCGGGTAAAAACCCCCGCAATTTGGCGGATTTTGGATTCGGTATATTATGATTGAAAGTTCCCGATGGAAATACAGTAATTCTCGGGAACAAGAAGATTCTATACCCTCGACAATCTGATTATCTAATGAAGATTTAGTGGTTTTGTAAAATGGGCAATAATTCCATTTATTTTTTAAAATATTAAGCAAAATTTAGAGTTTAGAAGAACGAAATATTTTCAAATCGAAGAAATTCACCTTGATATAGCGATTAGCAAATTGTAATATTAAAGTCTTATTCATTATGTCACACTGTAATGAAGTTTGAACATAGAATGAGTACCCAAAAACAACTTTCTAACGTAATATAGTGCCTCTATAAAACGACATAAGTAAATATCTCATTTTTACCTCTCCGAGTGACGATGACGTCACGGAGAGGTTTTACACTGGACGTGTCTGTCTATCTATCAACGCGTTCGCAGTTGGCAAATCGGAGCAAACGTGTTCACAATTTCCGGACCGGGTTCGCGGTAAACAGAAATTCCGAAAACTCTACTTCATTGCTTATTTAACGCCAATCGTTAGCTAGTCGTTACACCTTCATCTGCTGAATAACAGCCAATTCTTTTACTCAATACCCTCAGTATTTAATGGCTTCTAACAACAACACCATGCACTCACTAGTCCTTTGTGTATACCACATAGACACCAATCTCCAACATTGGCTTCTAACACCACCATCTACTGGTCTTTCGTCTATACCACATATCTGCAACATTGGCTTCTACTCCATCATCGTCGTTAGGCTTAAAATGTACGCGGCGATCGGCTAGGGTTACGAGAAACGTCTAGCCTCCCAATGGCAGGGCTTCCACCAAAGGTTCACGCAATTGCGCATTTTCTCATTTCTTGACGTGAATCAATCGCCTTATATACCCTAAATTTACAAAAGTTCTGAAATAGGTGTTCGCTAGAAGTCAAACGTTAAAAATAACTATGTTTAAAATAATTTTAGGAATAAAGTTTCTTAAATCAACTTAACTATAGTTAATGTAAAATACGGACGATTAAAATAATATCAGTTATATTTATTTAATTATTTAAGATAAACGTCTCTCTTTGAAGTGACACAAGTGAGAGTTTATATAGAACGAGTAATGAAGATTGCTTCTGAATGGAAACATTATACGCATACCTAAGTTAATATAGAACGAGTAATGAAGATTGCATCTGAATCGAACGCTATAGGCGTATCAAAGTTAATATAGAGCGAGTAGGATGAAAAGATCTCTTACAAAACGATAACAATTTCTTTTTGCAGAATTCTAAATGAAAATATTTTAAATATGTTTCGGCATTACGATTCTTTAAGTAGTTGTGTAGCTATAAAGTTCTGTTTCATCTCAATATTCCAAGAACATCTTTTGATATTAATATTTCAAATTTGGTGTTTACTTTTTATTTCAGCTTTACTACATTTATATATAGTGTAAACGTAAGTTTAGACTCCTCTAAATAATATGGATGTTAATACTTTATCTTTCTACCTGTTTTGTTACAATTTGGTCTATGTATTAAGATACCGAAATTGGCTTTCTTTCGCGTAATTTTTAAGGAGGTCTTAACGGCTTAGAGTGAGCCGAATATTAAATACACATTCAAGTGATATATATTATGTCCTTTGAAGGAATTATTGTGGTTATGTAGTAAAAGAAGTGACAGTGTTAACCTTTACAATGCACTTGGCGTGTGTCACTAAATTTGTTATATTTATTTCCGGTTTTTCTCATTGGCTGATTGACCTTTGTTTAAATAGTAATTTATTTATTGAAAATGTTAGCCCAAGTCTCGACTGAGAAAGGTTTATTTTGGTTTCCCAACTTGTTAAACGCTGTCACCGATAATAAGTTTATTATTATTGAAATTGTTTTTCAATTTTTACCATTTATAGGTCATGAATATATGCATACGCTTGCTATCAAGAGGTCAAATACTTAAATTTGGAACCGTAGGTCTCAAAGACACCTAAGCAAAACTAACCTATGCCTTTCGCAGGTGAGCTAACCCTAACCTGATCTATAAAAAGAGCAATATTTGGAAAAGGAAGATGCTTATTGTTTAAAAACCTTAATGAATATAGCGTTGTTGTTCAAGGACCTAAAGAAATAAAGCATTTTTTTTTCGAAAAGGCCCGCTTTTATAATGCAATGACCTTATATTAATCTCGATCAGTAGCATAAAAATAACAATTCTTATGTCGTGAAATATTTTCGAATGAGCAATAATTGAAATCATTATATTGAATATATGTATAGTTTTATAAATTGTGCTTACAGACCTAAGAAAGGTCGTGTTTAAAAAGTAAAATGTGCTCTTTATTAACACCAATCTGACAACATTAGTTGTTACCCAAGAGAGTTCATTTGGATAATTTTAACGGCATCAACTCATAGTCGTGTTAATTCGAGCTTGATGTAATAGAAAAGCCTTCAACGTGTATATACACAATAGGAAAGGTAGTGAAGTTCCACTGAACACGACAATAACGATTCCAGTAAATGGGGTGAATAGGGGTTTGAAATGGGCAAATAGTGACAAGAAATGTGGTAGATAAGGACTTGAAATCGGGTAAATAAGGACTTGAAAAGAGGTAAATAAGGGTTTTGCAATGGTGTAAATAGGGCTTGAAATGGGGTAAATATGCACTAGAAATGGGGTAAATATAGACTTGAAATGGGCTAAATAAGGACTTGAAATGAGGTAAATAGGGGTTTTGAAATGGTGTATATATCGCTTGAATTGGGGTAAATAGGGACTTTAAATGGGGTAAATATAGATTTGAAATGGGGTAAATAAGGACTTTAATTGAGGTAAATCGGGGTTTTGCAATAGTGTAAATAGGGCTAGAAATTGGGTAAATATCGACTTGAAATGGGGTAAATATAGAGTTGAAATGGGGTGAATAGAGACTTTAAATGCGGTAAATATAGAGTTGAAATGGGGTAAATAGGGGTTTTGCAATGGTGTAAATATAGACTTGAAATGGGGTAAATATGGACTTGAAATGAAGTAAATAGGGGTTTGTAATGGTGTAAATGGGAGCTTGAAATGGGGTAAATATAGACTTGGAATGGGGTAATTAAGTACTAAAAATGGGGTAAATAGGGGTTTGCAATGGTGTAAATGGGAGCTTGAAATGGGGTAAATATAGACTTGGAATGGGGTAATTAAGTACTAAAAATGGGGTAAATAGGGGTTTTCAATGGTGTAAGTTTTTTAAAAATTAGCTCCATTTTCGTATTATTTTAACACCATTTAATGGTATAATCGAAGGTGTTATTTTAATCCATTTAGGTATAATTTGAGCACCTTTTATCGAATGATGTTTTTAGAACCCTTTTTTGCACCATTCAATTTCGCTAATGGTGTTAATAAAATATCGCACTATTTTCATACCATTTCACCGCCTTGTTAAGGTGACAAATAGTGCAGAATAAATTTTACACCACTACAACACTATTCAGGTACCTTAATTTAGAGTGCATAACTCCATTTTCACATCATTTCACCATCTTTTATATGGGCCTTGCGAAGGTGTTATTTTATATCAATTGCGCACCTTTTCGAGAATGAGGTTCTTTTCAGCCCTTTTTTACACTTTCTATTTAAGCCAATGGTGTTCGAAACATAACTCTATATTCACATTATTTCTACACCTTTTATATTGGCCTTGCAAAGGTGTTATTTTATATCGTTAAGGTATCATTTGTTCGCCTTTTAATGAATGAGGCTTTTTCAACCCTTTTTCACACCGTTTATTTAAGCGAATGGTGTTTAAAAAATATCGCACTAATTCTATGCCATATGACCACCATTTAATGGGGTATTCGATGGGATTATTTTATATAATTAAGGCATCATTTGCACACCTTTTAAAGAATTATGTTTTATAAACCCATTTCTACACCATTCGTTTAAGCTAATGGTGTTTTTAAAATATCGAACTATTTTCGTACTATTTCAGCACCTTGTCAAGGTGTACTAAGAGTGCACATTGTTTTAACACCATTATGGCACTATTTCATCATGATCACCACATGGTGAACTTACTTCAGTTTCAGACGAATTATCAACAGATGTGGATGAACCTAAGTTATTGCTATTTATGCTAGCCCGACTGTATGTTTTCTGTAATTATTGATTAAAAGTTTGAAAACACCATTTTAGTTGCTGAAAAATTTCTTTAATTAAATACAATTCCATCGCTTAGGTGTGGGTTTGGAGGTATGGGCAAAAGTAATGTAGGAACCGCAGTTTTGTACAAAAGCCTTATTTTGGTATCTTTCCGATAGTCCGATACGAGGGGCTAGTCATTCGCCAAAATTTTGTACACCAGATTACTGATTTCTGAATTTTTATATGAATTCCTATGATTACTGGACGAATTCCTTGATTTCTGTGATTACGATTATTTTCGGTGATTTCCACGAACGAAGTGGCGCTTATAATCATTACACTGATTTCCCGTTATTGCCGCGGATTACTTGTGATTTCCGTTTGAATTCCAATGAATTCCGGTGATTATTTGGTGAATGCCGTGATTACCACTGGATTCCTCGCGAATTTCGATGAATACAGTGATTATTTCTATTTCAACTGATTATGATTTTTATTTTGGATTATCGAATTCCTCCATTGATCATGCGTGATTATTTCACGAAAGGCGTGATTACCGAGGTGATTACAAAAGATTACTAGTAAATCATGTGATTATTTCTAATTTTCTCAAGATTTCATGTGATTTCTAGTGATTATCGGAGATTTCTGATTACCTTTGATTACCCGCAGAAATGATTTTGATTACTGATGATTTTCAAAGAATTCTAGAAATCAAGTAATCGATTTCTGCGGTTTTGTACACCTGATTATTCAAGTGACTAACCCCTCGGTCCGATATTTGAAAATGATCACTACAAAGCGCGTCATTTTTCCCTGGAGCCCAATTTAATTTACCAATGGCTTTGAGCCATTTTACTAATAAAGGCTGATCAACCGGAAATCTTTAATTGAAGTAACAGTTAGAAAAATAATATAAAACTATGGAACAATTTTCGCGCTTTGCTTACTTATGCCACGAAACATTTTTATTTCTCCCTGTATTTTTACATTCTTCAATGGAACACTTTCTGCCCATTATTTACTTTTTTTACTTCCGTTCTTTGAAATAAGCACAAGAAAGTGTTATTTTCAATAATAAATAGTTTTTATTAGGTTTATAAACTACATTGAAACACGATGTGTGTGAAACCTAAACGTAGTTTTAAATTGCGCTATTTCGAGCCAAAATAAAAGTTTTAAAGTGTTTAATTTTCGCACCAAATGGAAAATATTGAAAATTCCAGTTATGCGCCACACACATAGATGGCGCTACCGACGAATGATAAAGTATACTTGTTGAAAAAACAGAGCGCGCGAAGCGTAGATTTGGTGTGTAATTCTAGGGGGCTTATATGTTCCAAGTTCTTTGTAGAGACCCTGGCAGAAGCTATAACTTCCCAAGGAGATAGGCAGAGAGAAAATGAATCGGTTAATAACACGGGAATGTTTAATAGAGAATCATTGCCAAAATTTGAGGGAAAACCGGAAGAGGACCCTTTTAGATTTTTGAATGAGGCAGAGCAATGTCTTGCCACGGGAAGGTTAACCGAAGCTAAAAAGCTAGAAACTCTCCCGTTGATGTTAGGGAACAATTTAATTTGCTGGTGGAATAGAGTAAGTCCGACCATAACGACTTGGTCTGACTTTAGAGACGCGTTTTGTAAGGCATTTTTAGGAAACGATTATAAAAGACAGTTAAAAAGAAAAATATTGAATAGTACTAAAACAAAAATTTAATGAGCCAGTACTAAATTATATTTTGGAAATTGAAAGACTGTGCGCTCAATTAGATAAAACAATGAGCAATAGTGAAATTGTTGAAATAGTTTTATACGGAATGGATCCAAGACTGTTGCAAAATATGAGGTTACCGGATAACCCCACGTTGTCCGACGTTTAAAAAAAGCCCAAGAGGCTCAGGCTTTAATGATTAGATGCACGAATTATGAATCGCAAAACAAACCCCGAGACACAAATTTATAGTTACTCAAGTAAACCCAAGATTTAATAATAAAAGACCAGTAAATTTTTATCAAACCCCAAATTACCCCAAGAGTAATGGATACAATGGTCCAGAGAAGCATCTTATCAACAAAGCAACAGTCATGGATACCCTGTTTGTAGTCAGCCGCGAAATTTTAATAGGACCTACAATAATTCTTACGATGATTTAAGAAATGAAAACCCCAGGCGAGCGATTGTATGTTTTCACTGTGGTAAACCAGGACATAAGGCTTATCAATGTCGAACGGGGGGCGCAAACAATAATAGAGAAGGGGAAAATCGAATTGGTATAGTAGAATTTAGACCACGTCAGATAGCGTCATTAACGACAGAACAAAATTTACCTGAAAACGAAGCCAACTCAGGAGCAAACATTGAATGTTGGTTTACTCGGGCATAATCCCAGTAGTGAGGTTAATTTAATGATAAGAATGGAAAATATCTGCGAGACTTGTTTTTCCGAAATTGGGGAAAACTAAGAAAACGAGAAAAATTTAAATGTCGCCACGTGTAGGGTTAACTCTCATGAACGCCCACTTATTCCGGTAAACGCCCGATATGGAAAAGGTATAGCTATCTTATATGGAGGGGCAGAAATAAGAGTAATGTCCAAAGACACCCTCAGATAGGCAAAGCGAAACGAGGATAAATTCGAAGAATGGTTAGGGCCAAAAGTCAATAACGCGGACAAAATTGAATTAAAAATTATAGGATCAGTGATTTTACCTATAAAAATTCAGGATAGAACTTGGAAATGGCGAGTAGCAATCGCAGAGTCACTAAACGCGGAATTTATATTGGGATGGGATTTCCAAGTATGTACACACGGGATTATACGCCAAATCCCACACCCTTCAGTACTATTTTAAGGAAGATGACACTGCGTACCCATTAGACCAGAGTTATAGAACCAAAGCATTCCAAAACGTGTGTGGCACTGTAGAGAAAGGAACAGAAGCAGAGGGAAAGACCCATCGATTTGACCGCGAGAAAAACAGCGGCCGTATTCTGCTGAAAATTATTCTCCTCCTACCTTTCATAAGCTCGCTCATTGGTCAATCCGCATCAAACTTAAGGCTTTTCATTGGAGGTGGCAGTTTTGGGGCAAAACTAACTTAAGGCCTGTGATAGGTTGAAATTTTCATGCAGACGCCATTGACACGTGTCAAAACATACACCAAATTCAAATGAGTAATTTAAGAACTCAGCAAAACGTTCAGAATCATGAATCGGTTAATTGACCGGTTTTTTGCTTTCTATTTCCAGCGGAACTTAGCAGACTGCACTTCGTGGTTGCTAATGGCGGTTATGGACTATATTTTTCTTCGTGTTGTTGACTTTAGAAAGAAAGACAATTAAATAATTGTTTTAAAATACTGTTAGTTTAAAAATCATAAGGGTTTGCGTTGTTATAATTTAAAAAGTATGCCTTCGTTTTGTGGGAAAATGACGTCGAACTCTGCCCGAGCTCGAAAGGAATTCGACCGAAGCCTATGACAACGAAAATCCTCTGTAGTAACTAGTAAAGAAATGTTTTTTATTTCTTTTATTTACTTATTGTTTGGTTCTGTAAGATAAGTTTCAAGAAACAGAGGCACCCTAGTAACTGATTGGAACATGAAATGAGGTATTTCGTCATTCATTGGCCATGACCAAGATAATTGTCATTATACAAATATGATTGCCTAACCATTATGGGTCATGAAAGCCTGATTCGTTATACTTATAATATATATTCCATGACTGTCACAGCCATCTTCCCTTGCACTTGGCACCTTGAACTGTACCTATTTTATAATCAAAGCACCAACAGCTTTATAAAAGTACCTTTTATAAAGCAACTATTGCATTTTTATTCAACTGGTAAATAATGTTACAGACATGTCTAACAAATATAAATATTAATATGCTTTTCTTTTATTACCTCTCCGAGTGACGTATGTCACGGAGAGGTTCTGTAACGATCGTGTGTGTCTGTCTGTTGTTACACCCACGTGACCGCGTTCGCAGTTTCCAAATCGGAGCAAACGTGTTCGCCATTTCCAAACTGCATTCACAGTCACGGAAATGGCTCCTCTACTTGAGTTCTCACACCATCATCTTTTTGTCTTTGTCCATTCCACTTGGACACCAGTCTGTACATACTGGCTTCTAATCACCACGATCTTCTGGTCTTTGTCCATACCACTTGGACACCAGTCTGTACATACTGGCGTCTAAACACCACCATCCACTGGTCTTCCGTCTATTCCACATAGACACCAATCTGTCTCATCGGCTTCGAGCTCCATCGTCATCGTTTGGTTTAAGACATTCACGGCGATCAGCTAGGGTTACGAGAAACGTCTAGCCTCCCTTGGGTGGGTTGTCCACCAAAGGTTGTCGCAATTGCGGTTGATCTTGCTTTTAACTGTAGTTCGACACCCTTATATACTACCTATTTGAGTAAGGCGAAGCAACCGGCGTATGCTTCATTTTAAACGCCAATATTAGTCAAGTCTCTCAAGAATGTTTAATTGTTCTCTATCAAAACGATGTAACGCTCAATAAGGCGAACAACTAACGAAGAAAATATTTAATATTACTTATATTTATTTTAATATTTAAGATAATCTTGTTTCTCAACTCAAAATTAATACGGAAAGAGTTAAAAAGCAGTCTATGTTTTTGCCTGTGTGTGTCCGTCCATTGTTACACTAGTGCGTCGCGTTAGCAGTTAGCCTTGTGTTGATGTGTTAAGAAATCATACAGAACCTCAATATTCCCCTTTTCCATAATATAAATAAAGTGAATATTTCGTAATTATGATGCATTTAGTACTTTTGTAGCTTTAAAGCTCTGTTTCATTTTGATATTCCAAAGATTTTTTTTAATATTGTTATTTGAAATGGCTGTTTATATATTACTTAAGCTATACTACATCTGTATATAGAATAATCCTTGATTTACTGATTTCATGAAGAAAACTAAGACCTAGACTCCGGCGGGTATATCAGGTATTATTCGCAATAGGCTTAGTGAAACAATGAGTAAATAATTGAGGCCTGAGGTGAAGTAAACTTTGGGCTTTGATTTTCGTGTCTGAAATGAAGAAACGTCAACGGTTCAGAGTGAGCCGAAAGTTAATTACACTCTTAAATAATCAGGTTAAGATTTTATAATAGAAGAAAAGATCATGGTGGCAATTAGATGAGTAAAAGGGCTAATGGTAAACGGGTAGTAGCTACAGACTTTTTATTCTTTCTACGGTGCTCATTGACTATTAGTGCGTCAGGAATACATAGATTTACTACTTGGAATCTTTAAGAGGCCATTTTAAGGGCCTGGGTGTCTGACTGAACGGGGAGGAGGTGTATAAACCGTCACCATTGACGTCATGCATAATTTATTTGTTCTTAAAAACCACGTGACATTGACGTATTTTGCGACCTGCGCCGCGACTCCCGCGACCTATACGCGGTGAACCCAAATGTAAACATGATACGTCGTCTGAACGAGTAGACCTAGGATTAAGTACCAAAAAGAGGCGAAAATACTTGGAGACTTGCTTTTAGTTAAGAACTCGATATTACTATTCTCACAGGGTGGAGTAACAATTTAATTCCTTCCACTCTTCACCAAAGTTATACAAAAACAAAACATCAGTATCCTTATGAAAAGGCTTAGGGTTTGAGGGGAGGTAAACCTCATCTTTTCACGAAATTATTATAGCATTCGTTTTCAATACTGAATTTCGAGCTACACTAGCTTTTAAATAGTCGACTTTAGTTACAGTTAGAGAAATTTCCGCTTCATAAAGGTCGTTAACGTCAAACATTTCCAAGTTCTCGCACTTCCCGACCATTTCGGAGCCGAAACTGATGCAGACGACAGCTTAAAAGGTCATGATCTCGATCTGTCCCACACAACACATTCGCATAACCAATGAGACGCGAGGAAGGAGGAGCAAGCGGTTTAAATTTTTTGGCGCTTCCCCTCACAGTCAATCAGATATTTGTTTGGAGTCTATGGCCTCTTAAAGATTCCAAGTAGTAAATCTATATATTCCTGGTGCGTCTAGCTACAATTTAGCTTTGGTGTTATTTAACGTTAACATTCATGTTGGCAAACTAAGAATATTGTTGAGGTGAGACGAGACGATAGTGTTTACACTGCAAACCAGTTGAGAATGTAGCTATCAGAATATACGGTAAACAGCTGAAGCGTAGACTTCATTTTCTGTTCTTTTCCCCATTGACTGAATTCCATGTTTCCAAGATTTATCCTTATTGGATGTAAAATGTCGTCTGCTTTACTGTACATTCGCTATGCTTGGAATACTGTTTCAATATTTCGCAAATTTTTACTTCAAAAAAGAGAAATAATTCCATATCTAGGTAAATAAGTTTGACTCGGAGAGGTAATATTTTGGTTTTCCCAACTTGTTATAGATTTGTGTTAATGACACTTCTATCATTGACACTGGCAATGTAGGGTGTGCAATTCCTCTAAGGATATCTCACAACTTTGAAGTGTTATAATCAACTTATATATTAAGGTATTAACACTTTTATTAGTCGAGCATGCTTTAACCTAAGGTATCCCTTTAATACAAAAGGCTGGCGTTGTTCTTGCAACCATAAACTACCAACTAGTATGTGGTTTGAGCCGATACAAATATGAGGTGAGTTCCTTAAAGGTATGGATAAGATAAACAAATCAAACTTAACTAATTTATATTATGGAAAATAAGTAACGGAGAAGAACCAATGTCGAGACTGAATGATGAGCTGTTACTCAAAAAGAGTTTAGTAACATTATTTAAATAACACTGAGTTTATTTTAACTTTATCACGTAGGATTCTCGATGTAAATTAGTTTCTTATTCTCAATATCTATTTGACGACCACTAAATGCCTATAATAATAATTCGATGTAGGCAAATGTATGATGTGTCTGTTGGAATGGTATTAGGGTGAAGGAGGACTGGCATAAATGTCCATATGTTCTTGAGAATTTTTGTTTATAAATAATCATTATAAGGTTGTATTAATATTCATTTCAAATAGGACGTATTGACATTGTGTATTTAACCTAAAATCCTAAATATTGAAAAAGGCGTTATTGATCATCTTGTTGCAGTTTTGAATGAAGATTCCCCATATTTCTAATTGAACATTGAGCATTACTGAAATCGCAAAATATTTTAAATGACTTTCATTTGCATGTTCTATTCTAAAAACGTCTTTAAATTTAAGCTTTAATTATTGATTTATTGGCTACTACCCCTTTATTGTTAAATCACAATTAAACTTAGTAAAATGTGTTTTGTCCTCCCGCTTATTTAACGAAGAGTCATCCTAGATATTAAATTTTAGGTCCATGGTGTTTTATATTTCTAATTTTGTTGTTTTTAACAAGGATTTCTAATTCATGGAATTTTAAAATTTTTACGTTTATTTACAATTAAAAATTTTTACTAAGAGAGCTTTTGGACCGCGGTCCTTCCTCAGCCAAGTTTCAATTCGAAACTGAAGAGTCAATTAAAAAATGTGCCACTCTAGGAACTAGTAAGCCTATTGATGATTCTATGGTTATATTTTCGTCTCACATTGGCTACTTTTTTGATCTAAGGAATCCGTCTTTAAAGTTTCGTGCACCCCAGTGTATTAAAGGGAAGATGCCACTCAAAAATGAATTAAGAAAATAAAGCTTAAACATTTGAATGTATAGGAAATAGGGAGTCAACATATTCTAGTGTTTAATTATTATTTCTCCAGGAGTTCCATAAAAGTTGGACATTTACCAACTACATAGTTACATACATTACTGGAGAATATCTGAAATCGAGTATAAGATAAAGATCTAGCTAACAGTTTACGGCATACTGACAAATGTCAAGTTCAAACCTGGGAATAAAGGTACATTTCAGGAGTTCATGGACGTAAGTGATTCCACCTCCATTTATCCTCCAGTTTTACCGCTCTTCTTTGTCGAAGCAGTCTTCTTTCATATATCGCCTTTCAAGATGCTCGATATCTTCTTGATCTCTTCCAACCACGATTGACATCATTTAACCTATCTGTGATCCCTGATGTTTTATCCAGTTATCCTTTCTCTGCTGTGTGGTGTTTTGACAGTCAATGAAGTTGTTAAAGTACACTGTCCATGTATTGCTAAATTCAATTTGTGAAAATAAACCTGTTAGTGAAAGAAGAAAAAGAAGATAAATTCCTACTATAGATGTCAAAAATAGTTCCCATTCGGGTTCTTGTCAAACACGTTATTTATAATAAAATTTAATTGCATTACACCTACCAAAAAATACAGGAATTTACATTTCAATACCCTTATAAATAGCTTTTCCAATGTCCGGTCGGTGTAATTAAATACAGTACACAAGGTCCTCAAACCCATGGGAAACATGTATGGTGAAGTTAAGGTTGATAAACTAGATGGCGTAAAGCACTTAAACATTTATTGTAAAGGTTATTGCACTGACCTTACACCCACAGTTCATTGTTCACGAAAAAATAAACTGAACTGAACTAGAATGCTTTTTCTTCCTCCTATCAACTCTTATCTACATCCAATCACAACCCTTAAGTTCAAAGTGGTCATAACCGCCACTGCCAATGAAAAGCCTTAAGTTTGATCCGGATTGACCAATGAGCGAGCTTTACAAAGGCAGGAGGAGAATAATTTTCAGCAGAATACGGCCACTGAATATTTGAGAATGGCATGCAATCAAAATTAAAAGTCCACTCGCAAATTGACTTAGTTATGTAGAACATTGAAGATGGGTTTGAATACTTTAAAGAGTGGTTCCTTGACTTAAGAAGTAAGTATATTGTGTCTGCGCTAACCGTCAATGCTAATATTAAAAGGTGTAATTAAATTTCTTTGTTTTCTAGGTGAAAATGCAAAATTTAATTGCATTTATCCTGGAAAGGAATTTCTTTTATGGCATGTAATAAAAAATAATTTTTTACAGTTAACCATCAAATATTTTTATAAGACCTCGGACTTTCTACGAATTATGGTGTTCGATTTTAAACGACTGGTCAAATATTTCTCAACAAAGTATCTAGGATACTATCTCATGCCAAATCATCTGATTGGCACGGCTGTTGAAAGCCTATTTCCAATTACAAGTTCAATGCTACCCTATTAGCAAATAAGTGCTGGGCGTGCAACCGTTGGATATGAGTTGGCCAACAGTGTCGGCCCACCACCCTTTTTGGAGTCGAAATGTCCTACTTGGCCCACAATGCGTTTTTGTGTTGGGGATGGCTTAAGCCAACAAGAAAAACGGTAACCTTGCCTACTCTTAACCGTTACCTTTTCGGCCTGTTATCCGACCTTTTACCGTCCCTGACCCATCGCCTTTACTTTGATTGAAGGGCTTTAAAAAATTAGGGGTTAACGCAAATGCTTCATCGCCTATGAAAGCGTAAGGGAGAACTGTATTAGAATTAGGTTGCTGTTCCGGTTCAGAAATGCGCAACGAATTACCGTTCAATTTGCGATGGAATATTGTGTGCTCAATGACACCTCCTTCTGAGATTCGTCCATTTACACCATATTCGACGATTGTGAACTCATAATTCGCATTCACCACTGCCATCAACACCATGCTATGGAACCCTTTATAATTATAAAAGTAGGACCCGCTTTTTGGTGGCGGAATAATCTTAACATGCTTGCCATCCACAGCACCCAGGCAATGTGGAAAATTCCACTTCTTTTCGAAGTCTTGCGCTACCTCTTTCCATTCTTCCTGTGATGTAGGCACCTACGAAATAACAATATCATTTCAGGATGACAACTCCATCGAGTCAGTCAGCTCTCCTCAAAACCAAGAGCACCGCCCGCCATCACAATGTTCAAAAAGCAGTTCTGTAACTAATCAGTCGGCTCTAGACCAGGCCGTGTTCCAACCTACTCCAAGTAGTGAAAGCTCGTCGGCTCCACCCAGACGTCTTAATAATAAGAAAAGGGGGCTAGAGATCGACAGTGTTATTGCTTCTGTAGGGCAAAAGCTGAACAAAATCACAAATGAGGGCCAACATGACACGTTTGGGCGCGATAGATCGACAGTTTTATTGCTCTGTAGGGCAAAAGCTGAACGAAATCACAAATGAGGGCCAACATGACACGTTTGGGCGCGTTGTAACTGCTAAGTTGCGACGTTTGCCCAATGTCCAGCGTATTTACGTCGAAAAACTCATTAACGACGCGTTGTATGAAGGGGAATTAGGAACTCTGTGGCGAAGTTGTTTCATCAGCATTCCGAGTAGCGACGCTTTACCATTACCCACCCCTCCACAACCTACCATAATCAACACCCTACTACCCAACTGGCAAATTCAGGAATTACCCAACGAGACCACAACCACGATTACTGTCAATAACCCTGACGATAATGTGCCTTCTCATGAAATCATTGCTTCACATGTAACTACTTTCACCCCATGTGAATAGATACGCAAGACCAGGGCCGGATTAAGAAGATTTTCGCCCGGGGGCAGTGGCTCGATGGGCGTCCCCATAATTTATGAAAATCAGCTAGAAAGTTTAACAATTTTATTTTTATTAGAAATATTGTAATTTTTAAAAGTGAAGAGTTTCCCTATATCTTTGAATAGGCTTTTCTAGATTTAGACTCGGAAGATCTATTTATCGTCTCCTCCCCACTAATTTGGTTTAATAAATTGGTCTCGATGGCTAATATACCCAAGGAATTGAGTCTTTCCTGAGAAATTGTCGAGCGTAGGTAGTTTTTAACTATAATAGTCGAAAAAGACCTCTCTCCAGAACAGTATGAACAAGGTAAGCAAAGATATATCCGTAAGGCTATTTCGACGTTGGGAAATGTACAATCTAACTTCTTGTCTCTTAATATATTTAACAGATCTTGAGCATTTGGTGCATTTAGGTGACCAGTGTTAAATTCTTCTAATATAGAAGCAGGGATAGATAGACTTTTTTAAGACGGAATAAACAATGTTTGGCCTTTACTGCAGTCCGACTCATAGACGAGTATATAGTCCCTTCCTTCAACACGTAACCAAAAAATTAAATCATCTTATTGGCTCACAAAAACTACGTATTGGTGACGTTGCTGACAAGGAGGGCCAAAAATACGTAATTCCTGTTTACCTCTGTCGCCATGACTACGACCCCTCTTGCGTTGTACCATAGCCCACTCGATCACGCGCGTCACGACGCAAGCTGCTCGCGCTATAGCTATAGAGCGCAGATCGAGTGGGCTATGGTTGTACAGACAAGCGTCTTCACAGGGGTTCAAAATGGAGCCGTCTAAATGCGAGGGTCCGGTAATTATTCGGGAATTGTTTTTAATAGCAATTAAGAAGGTAGTTAGTGAATTTGGTGCCGTTGTTTTGGATTTGGAGTACATCTGTAAGGGTGAAAATTCTTTCTTAAGCCAATCATTTCTACTATCCTCATGATTTTGTAAACGAATTTGATGAAGTTAACCAAGGCTTAGTGAATGGTCAGGAGTTTTGTGAGCTTAGTGTTTGGTTAAAACCTGTTCGTGCTGTAATATCTATGAAGACTTTTACTCAATTCTAACTCCCTTTTAATTTTCTTGGGTCTTCCCCGTTTTTTTTCAGTTGCAAGCCCTATGTCTTGTTTAACTTCCATTTTTAAACAATGTTATTTCAAAAATTACAATCCGAGCCCATTCCAACTTGGCAGACGAAGGGGCAGACGACGTTTATTTGACCCGGATATACATACAACGCCATAACAAAAATAAGACCCGCCTCTTCTTTCATACCCCTCCGTCACGGGTAAGGGGGTCGTGGACTTGGACGCGCACCCGAATAACCCTGTTACTCATTCCGTCTTAAAAAAGTCTATCTATCCCTGATAGAAGAAAGTAATCCTTCAAACTGAAATAGTTCATGTACAAGATCGGGTTCAATATCTTCTGTAGCAACAGTAGCTTGGGAAAAGCATGGAAAGTAGGGAAATGGAAACTGTGGGAAAGTAGGCGAAAATAGACTAAAAGTGGATCCTAAGCAAATGGGTTAAAAGCGTGGGAATAAAAGTCAAAAACTACTTCTAAACTCTTTCATTCTCTAAGCAATAATGTAGCCTATACAGCGAATACGAATCACGATAGACAACCATCGAAATTCAAAACTTTTCATACGCTCACGCTATTTAACAAGATGGCCCAAGGGCTGGGCCTTAAAACTAGTTTAACACGGCTCACGTGACCCCCCGTATAGTTGATCTCCAATAAATCGTACAACTAAAAACAATTCTGAAACAATCGTACATCCCCTTAAATTCTAATAACGTCACATTTCAAATAATATTAATGAAACTAAATTGTGCACCCCACTAAAGTTTAATTTTTACCTCTCCGAAAGACGTATGTCACGGAGAGGTTCTGTAACGATCATGTTAGTCTGTCTGTCTGTTGTTACACCCACGTGACCGCGTTCGCAGTATCCAAATCGGAGCAAACGTGTTCGCCATTTCCGAACTGCTTTCACAGTCACGGAAATGGCTATTCTACTTGAGTTCTCACACCACAATCTTCTGGTCTTTGCGCATCCCACACGGACACCAGCCTGTACTTACTGGCTTCTAATCACCACCATCTTTTCATCTTCGTCCATCCCACATGGACACCAGTCTGTACATACTGGCTTCTAATCACCACCATCTTCTGGTCTTCGTCCAATCCATTTGGACACCAGTCTGTACATACTGGCTTCTAATCACCACCATCTTCTAGTCTTTGTCCATCCCACTTGGACACCAGTCTGTACATTCTGGCTTCTAAACACCACCATCTACTGGTCTTCCGTCTATTCCACATAGACACCAATCTGTCTCATTGGCTTCTACTCCATTATCATCGTTTTAGGATATACGCGGCGATCAGCTAGGGTTACGAGAAACGTCTAGCCTCCCTAAGGTGGGATCGCCACCAAAGGTTTTCGCAATTGCGCTTTTTCCTTACTATTATAATGGAAACGAATCGTATATATACCCCAAAATTTGAAGAAAGCGGGCAAGAGGGGTACCCTTCACTTTAAACGTCAATATTAGCAAAGTTTGAGATGATAATAGGTATAACTTTATTTTAAACGATTTAACTATTATTAATGTTAATTATTGAAGATTAAAATAATTAAAAATAATTATATTTATTTAAATATTAAAGATAATCTTGTTTCTCAATTCAAAATTAATACGGAAAGAGTTAAAAAGCAGTCTATGTTTTTGTCTGTGTGTGTCCGTCCATTGTTACACTAGTGCGTCGCGTTAGCAGTTAGCCTTGTGTTGATGTGTTAAGAAATCATACAGAACCTTAATATTCCCTTTTTACCTCTCCGAGTGACGTATGTCACGGAGAGGTATTACACCGGCCGTGTCTGTCTGTGTGTCTGTGTGTCTGTCTGTCAGACCCCACGTGACCGCGTTCGCAGTTTACAAATCGGAGCAAACAAATACCCGATTTCCGGAACGCGTTCGCGGTTCAAGGAAATTTGGTCATTCATCTACCAACACCAGTCTTTACTAACTGGCTTCTAAGGACCACAATCTGCTTCCAAGCACCACCAACTTCTGTTCTTCGTCAATTTCACCTTGACTCCAGCTTCTATGCACCACCATCTTCTGTTCTTCGTCAATTCCACATTGACACCAGCTTCTCTACACTACCATCTTCTGTTCTTCGTCAATTCCATATTGACACCAGCTTCTATGCACCACCATCTTCTGTTCTTCATCAATTCCACATTGACACCAGCTTCTATGCACCACCATCTTCAGGTCTTTTGTCCATTCCACATGGACGCCGGTCAGTCCATTCTGGCTTCTTTTCCACCGTCATCGTTTGGTTTCAAGATATACGCGGCGAGCGGCTAGGGTTACGAGAAACGTCTAGCCTCCCAATGGCAGGGCTTCCACCATCGGTTCACGCGAATGCGTTTTTATCTATTATTTGGTTTTAAGATATACGCGGCGATCAGCTAGGGTTACGAGAAACGTCTAGCCTCCCAATGGCAGGGCTTCCACCAAAGGTTCACGCGAATGCGTTTTTATCTATTATTATAATGGAAACGGATCGTATATATACCCCAAAATTTGAAGAAAGCGGGCAAGAAAGGTACCCTTCACTTTAAACGTCAATATTAGCAAAGTTTCGAAAGATATTATGAACATTTTTATTTTAAACGATTTAACTATTTTTAAAGTTATTTACTGGCGATTAAAATAATTAAAAATAATTATATTTATTTAAATATTAAAAATAAACCCAAGTACCGAAGTCGTTAAATCATTGCCTCCTATATCTATCAAGGCCCGTGCATTGCGTTATATTTCGTACATTGTCTCTTATATCTTTTTAGGCCCGTGCATTGCGTTATATTTCCTACATTGCCTCCTGTATCTATCTAGGCCCGTGCATTGCGATATATTTTGGAGAACAACAACCAAAATGGGAAGCTCCTCTCAGAACCATAATAATTTGTTTTCTCTGTTATATGAAATGAAAATATGGATAATATTTTCGGCAATTCGATTTGAATGGCTCTTTCTGATGTATCATTCTCTCAGCACTGTTCATAATGGACAGGAACGTAGAGATTCGAGACACTTGGAATTACGATAGTGTTTCAAATCCTCTGTAATGAGGGCTAAACGACTTGGAGTGACTGGAAAGATAGATACACATCCTATTTTTTAGTTGTACCATGCGTACCACAATGTTGCCAGGCGTTTATTGAAGGATGCTTGGGTACTTGGTACAGACTGTTACGTCTACCAAGTTTCCTAGCATCCAAGAATAAATAGGATTCATAGAAGCCAGTGTTATGGGCATGTCATGGGTCAAGTCGTTAAATATATCGACGCAGTTAAATAGCTGATGGCATTATTTTATCCACTTTCTCATTGCGTTTCGAGTGGAAGTTCAACTTTGGCACGGACGACAGATGGCGCTCTTAACCTTCTACCCCCAAAAATCGCTGTTGTCTGCTCGTTTTCCCCTTCCGCGTTTTTTCGTTATAAACTTATGATTTAACGAACTGTTAAGATAAAATTTCATATTTCCTAAGACAGATAAGCTTCTACTCCTTTCATCTTACTCCCAGTTAGATTTAACCTTGTTAAAACATAATCAGATGAATTTGAGTTATAATGTCGTAAAATCCTGTGCATACAGTTACCTAGGAGTGATAGAGACATTTTTACCGATGTCTAGAGATGTTAAGCTTAAGCGAAATTGTTTTACGTTTGAATAAAAATACCGCTTCCAGTAGTGGGTTTATAGTACTCCTTGTTTGTGTAAGATTAGTGTAGCTGTAGAGCGTTGTTGCTGTTTAGTTTATACGCCCCCTAGGCCTATTTGTGAAAGACCTTTTTTACGCACTTTTATCATTCTTTATTTGAAAAAGTGTTGGCAATGTATTTTTTAAATATGACGGAATTGCTGTTGGTATGATAGCGCCCTATTTGCGAAAAAAAACCTTTTTTAAACAGTTGATTCATTCTTTGATAGAATTTCGAAGGAAGAAGTTAAGTGTTAGATTTGCTCGACTAATTTTGTTCGGCAAATAATATAATTAAGCCTTACGTATTACTGAAGGAGATTGATTTTGCCAACCTGTGTGAGTATTTAAGGAGATTGATTTTGCCATCCTTTGTGAGTATTTAACTGAATAATAAAATGGAGGAAGATAATAATTTAAGTAAAGAGGAAATCAGAAAACGAAAGGCAAGGGAAAGAATGAGGGCAAAAAGGTCAGATCCCGAATTTAGGAAACGCGAAAATGAAAGGAGAAGAGCGTTAGCCGCGGAAAAAAAGGCTGTTTCTGGAACAGGTTCTAGCACGCAAATGTTGGTCCTACCACGAGGCCAGTTGGCCATGATCGTACGAAAGATAATGCATTAAAAAATGTTCTATTGAAAGTACTGTAGGCGTAGGCATATCTATTAATAAGGAACCCAATAATGTACAAAATGTTAATGCTAATATTAGTGAAATCATCGAAAGCGATGAACAAGTACGAGCCTAGCTTATGTGTGATTGGGTTGTGGCTTCCATGTTTTGGGGACATTTGCTTTTTGTGTGGCGAGGTATGATTCAGCTTTGATATGGACAAATGTTACAAATCATACTGGTAGACTAAGAATACGGTTGAGGTATAGCGAGAGAGTAGAGTTTCCACAGCAATTGAGAGATATTGAAAAGGCTTGAACAATTGACTATTTTAAAATTGAATTCCTGCACTTGCAAAGAATTAAAAAAAGCGATAGATGCATATATTTAGGTTGTTTAAGGGGTAGTGATAGTCATCACCACTCGGAGAGGTAATATTTTGGCTTTCCCAACTTGTTTACCTCTCCGTGTGACGTAGTCCAGGAGAGGTTCTGTAACGGCCGTGTCTGTGTGTGTCTGTATGTCTGTCTGTGTGTCTGTCTGTCTGTCTGTCTGTCCGTTGTTACACCCACGTGACCGCGTTCGCAGTTTGCATATCGGAGCAAACGTGTTCGCCATTTCCGAACTGCTTTCACAGTCACGGAAATGGCTCCTCTACTTGAGTTCTCACACCACCATTTTCTGGTCTTTGTCCATCCCACACAGACACCAGTCTGTTCTTATTGGCTTCTAATCACCACCATCTTTTGGTTTTCGTCCATCCCCATGGACACCAGACTGTACATAATATTATTGCTTCTAATCACCATTATCTTCTGGTCTTCGTCCATTCCACTTGGACACTAGTCTGTACATACTGGCTTCTAATCACCACCATCTTTTGTTCTTTGTCAATCCCACATTGACACCAGTCTGCACGTACACTGGCTTCTAACACCACCATCCACTGGTCTTCGTCCATTCCACTTGGACACTAGTCTGTACATACTGGCTTCTAATCACCACCATCTTTTGTTCTTTGTCAATCCCACATTGACACCAGTCTGCACGTACACTGGCTTCTAACACCACCATCCACTGGTCTTCCGTCTATTCCACATAGACACCAATCTGTATCATTAGCTTCTACTCCATTATCATCGTTTGGTTTTAGGATATACGCGGCGATCAGCTAGGGTTACGAGAAACGTCTAGCCTCCCTAAGGTGGGATCGCCACCAAAGGTTTTCGCAATTGCGCTTTTTCCTTACTACTATAATGGAAACGAATCGTATATATACCCCAAAATTTGAAGAAAGTGGGCAAGAGGGGTACCCTTCACTTTAAACGTCAATATTAGCAAAGTTTGAGATGATAATAGGTATAACTTTATTTTAAACGATTTAACTATTATCAATGTTAATTATTGAAGATTAAAATAATTAAAAATAATTATATTTATTTAAATATTAAAGATAAACCTCTCGTGCATAGAGAGAGATTATCATCGCCTCCTATATCTGCCAAGGCCCGTGCATGCGATATATTTCATTCATTGCCTCCTATATCTATTAAGGCCCGTGCATTGCGATATATTTTTCAAAACAACAACCAAAATGGGAAGCTTCTCTCAGAAACATAATAATTTCTTTTCTCTGTATATGAAATGAAAATATAAATAATATTGCGCTCCTTCTTTAATGGTATCAATCCTTGCCTGTCTATTAATATTTTACGTAGTAGTAATACGTTTTTGGCGAAGTCTAGAGAGGATAAACATAAGCGATTGTTTCGGAAAAAAATACTGCATCCACTAATGGGTTTATACTCCTTGTGTCTGTGTGTGTCCGTCCATTGTTACACTAGTGCGTCGCGTTAGCAGTTAGCCTTGTGTTGAAGTGTTAAGAAATCATACAGAACCTTAATATTCCCTTTTTTCATAATATAAAGTGAATATGTGGAAGTATTTTCCGTAATTATGATGCATTAAGTACTTTTGTAGCTTTAAAGCTCTGTTTCATTTTGATATTCCAAAGATTTTTTTTTAATATTGTTATTTGAAATGGCTGTTTACATATTGCTTAAGCTATACTACATCTGTATATAGAATAATCCTTGGTTTAGTGATTTAATGAAGAAAACTAAGACCTAGACTCCGGAGGGTATAACAAGTATTACCCGCAATAGGCTTAGTGAAATGAAGAGTGAATAATTGAGGCCTGAGGTGAAGTAAACTTGTGGCTTTGATTTTCGTGTCTGAAATGAAGAGACATCAACGGTTCAGAGTGAGCCGAAAGTTAAATACACTCTTAAATAATCAGGTTAAGATTCTATAATGGAAGAAAAGATCATGGTGGCAATTTAATTATTAAAAGGGCTAATGGAAAACGGGTAGTAGCTACAGACTTACTATTCTCTTTATGGTGCGCATTGACTATTAGTGCGTCTAGCTACAATTTAGCTTTGGTGTTATTTAACGTTAACATTCATGTTGGCAAACTAAGAATATTGTGGAGGTGAGACGAGACGATAGTGTTTACACTGCAAACCAGTTGTGAATGTAGCTATCAGAATATACGGTAAACAGCTGAAGCGTAGACCTCATTTCCTGATCTTTTCCCCATTGACTTATTTCCATGTGTCCAAGATTTATCCTTATTGGATGTAAAATGTAGTCTGCTTTACTGTATTATTCGCTATGCTTGGAATACTGCTTCAATATTTCGTAAATTTTTAATTCAAAAAAGAGAAATAATTCCATATCTAGGTAAATAAGTTTGTAGTAGTAGACCTCTTGACTCGGAGAGGTAATATTTTGGTTTTCCCAACTTGTTAAAAACTATACGAATGAAATAATGTATCTAAAACAAAATCCTGGATCCCCTAAACCAGAAATCACTATGACCGTAAACCGTCCCCCCTATTTTACGAAACCTAACCTAACCATCCAGCATAATCTGATGTATCACGCGCACAAAGTGCAGTAGTGCACGAAAATTATCATCTTGTTTCCTTCACTCAAAAAGGCCGCGAGATTTAAACTACCTTTCTTTCCTCTCTCTCCTCTCCGAGCGGGATGCCCCCTCTCCCTCTTCCCCCTCTTACTAATATACCAGGCAGGCAGTTCTCTCTCTACGCGGAGCTTCGTTTCCCTCTTCGTATCGCCATCGCGTACGCTAGCGATCTCTCTCCCCCGCACACTTTCGTTTTCCCTCTCTCTCTCATCGTAAGCGTTCGTTTCGCGGACGGGTCCGGCACAGGGAGGACAGGGGTTTGGTGCCCTTTCTTAAATTATACCGAAATAAAATTCCGTGTAAAATTAAAAACGGAAAATAGTCCCGTAATCATTCAAAACTAACGTTATGTTTTTGAGTTTTTCGAAAATTTAACAAAACAATCGCTCAGATTTGGTATCACCAGACTTCTTGGGCGCCCGGGGGCAGGTGCCCCCTCTGCCCCCCTTTAATCCGGCCCTGCGCAAGACGTATATTTATGTATATTGGATGTAATAAATATTGGTTAAACAATCATAAAGCTTTGTATTACCTTCATGTATTGCTTACGCAACACCATATAGCTGGCTCGACAGGTGTCAGGGATAATAGCGGATAAAGATTGACGGGACATGACAGTTGAAAATCGTAAATCTCGGTATGATCGCCCGGTAGCTAGAAAGCGCAATGTACTACTCAATCGTTCATGCGGCGATATAGCTTGACGCATCACAGAATCTTGACGTTTTACACTGTTAAAAAAAATGGAACTGTTTGACACCTTTAGAGGTGTTTCCTAATGCATCCCCAGCAGCACCCCTATTGGTGTTTAAAAGCACCATTCGAGAGGATGTCAATACGCACCTTTGAAAACGGTGAAAAATAATACCTTCTCTGAAGGTGCTTTTTATATCCTGTGAGGTGTTTTAATCACTTTGAATAGCGGTGTATATTAATACCAGAAAAAGTGTTAATAAACCCTTTAAGAAAAGGTCTTTTTGAGACTAATTTGGTGTTTTTAAATTCCATTGACGTTGGTGCTTTTTAATTCTTGTTAGGTTTAAACCATCACCCTTAATAGAGGATTATAATTATACCAGAAAGGTGTCTATAGACTCTGTAAATGGTGTTTTTTGAAATAATTTTTTTCAAAACACATGAGTTACCATAGATTAGTCTTTCAAAATAGCTGCTCAAATCCAGTGAATTAAGGGTAAACGTTTTTTCTGTTGTAAGCCTTATTCAACCGTGTAAGAATTGATACGCGTGTGAAATGGTTACGTTTAACCTTTACTGTATATCCTCAATAGTTCTATTGAAGGACCTGATTTACATCATTTAAATGTGTATTTAATTTTCGGCTCACTGTGAACCGTCAAGACCTCCTCAAAGACACACGAATTCAAGGAACCAATCCAAACAACGCTTACCAAAATATTTAGAAGTAACATTTAGTGAAACTAGGAAAGTTTAATTTCATGTTTACACTGTATATAAATGTAGTAAAGCTGAATTAAAAAGTAAACACCAAATTTGATATATTAATATAAAAGATCTTCTTGGAAAATTGAAATGAAACAGAGCTTTATAGCTACAAAACTACTTAAAGAATCGTAATGCCAAAACATTCTTAACATATTTTCATTTAATATTCTACAATAAGAATATGTTATGGTTTTGATAGATAGAATTTTATCATACTCGTGATATGCGTGTAGTGTTTCGACTCAGATGCAATCTTCATTACTCGTTCTATATAAACTTTCACTTGTGTCGTTCCGAAGAAAGAAAATTATCTTAAATATTTAAATAAATATAAATGATATTAATTTTTTTAATCGTCAGTATTTTAGCTTAATTCTAGTTAAGTGGTTTTAAGAACGTTATTCTTAAAATGATTTTAAACATAGCTATTGTTGACGTTTGACTTCTAGCGTAAACCGTTTTCACAATTTTTGGAAATTTAGGGTATATAAGGCGATTGATTCACAAATGGTAGGAATAAGCGCTATCGCGTGAACCTTTGGTCGAAGCCCTGCCATTGGGAGGCTGGTCGTTCTCGCCGATCGCGCGTACATCTTAATCCCAACGATGATAATGGAGTAGAAGCCAATGTTTCAGATTGGCGTGTGTGTTATACCATGAGTTAATTATATGTTAGCTCCCTATAAGTTACTCAGGCAGTTAATTTTTATACTCCAGCGTTTTCTCCCGCGCCGCCGGCTTCCCAACTATATGCGACGCTCTGCGGCCGCCACGTGAACGAAAATCTTATTTACTCTTCTTTCCGGTTTTTCCCCGGAAGCGCGTGTAGTGGAAGCTAGCCAATGATATCGGAGCTATTTAAGCAGCCGAATATTTCGCTCAGTAGCCTCGGTTATGAAAACAGTTACGAGATCAGTGGATTGGATTTAGCTCAGTTGTGTATTTTTCTGGTTTCAAGTCACAATAACAACTCTAATCTTTAGCATTCTTGATCAATATCGGCAAATTGCATTGAGTTCCTGCATTTTTTTTTGTCTCAGTACTGACACAAACGCCATGATGTAATGTTAAATTGTTAAAACATAAACATTCACGACTAAAACACTCCCTCGGTGAAAAAGCAGCCGACGACTCGAGGTCGAGGAACCGTGCGAGCGGGATTTTTTTTTTCGACTAGAGAGAGCGCAACATTCGGATTTTTCCCGCGCGGGCGAAATGGGAAGAAATCGCTGGATACGTTACGCCTATGGAGCCTGAGTAACTTATAGGGAGCTAACATATTATTAACTCATGGTTATACACAGAAGACTATATGATGGTGTTGTCAGAAGACAATAAGTACAGATTAGCGTGTATGTGGTATATACCATTAGAAAAGCAAGTGTGGAGATAGCGTAATGAAGTAGAACTTTTACCTCTCTCCGAGTGACTGGGCGTGTCTGTGTGTCTGTCTGTCACCGCGTTCGCAGTTGGCAAATCGAAGCAAACGTGTTCCTAATTTCCGGAACGCGTTCGCAGTATACAGAAATTCGGAAAATGTTACTTCGTTGCTATATCCATCTTATTTAACGTCAATCATTAACTATCCGTTACACCTTCATCTGCTGTCTAACAACCAATTGTTTCAACCAATGCTAACCGGTATTTAATGGTTTCTAACAACAACACCATGCACTAGCCTTTCGTGTACACCACATACGCCACACGTGAGACATGAGAAACGTCTAGCCTAATAATGGCAGAGCTTCCACCAAAGGTTGACGCAATTGCGCATTTCTTATCTCTTAGTGTGAATCAATCGCCTTATATACCCAAAATTTACAAATGTTCTGATATAGGTGTTTCCTAGAAGTATAACTTTATAGATAGCTATGTTTAAAATTATTTTAGGAATTAAATTTCTTAAACCGACCTAACTATAATTAAGGTAAAATACTGACAGTTAAAATAATTCATAGCACTTATATTTATTTAATTATTTATTTAAGATAAACTTCTTTCTTTGGAATGACAAAAAAAAGAGTTTATATAGAACGAGTAATGAAGATTGCATCTGAATCGAGACACAACCGAGGGGCTACTCACTTCCCCAAAAAATGTACACCAGATTTCTTATTTCCAAATATTTCCGATTTATTTCTATTATTTTTGTATTTCTTTATTTCCCGATATTTCTCCTAAAATTTCCAATATTTTCACTAAATTTCCCTTAAATTTCCAATATTTCGATTATTCCTTCGTATTTCTAATATTTCTCAGTATTTCTATTATTTTTGAATTTCTTTATTTCCCGATATTTCTCCTAAAATTTCCAATATTTTCACAATATTTCCTTTAAATTTCCAATATTTCGATTATTCCTTCGTATTTCTAATATTTCTCAGTATTTCTATTATTTTTGTATTTCTTTATTTCCCTATATTTCTCCTAAAATTTCCAATATTTTCACGATATTTCCCTAAAATTTCCAATATTTTCACGATATTTCCCTTAAATTTCCACTATTTCCATTATTATTTCGTATTTCCAATATTTCCGATAATTCTCATTATTCCTTAGTATTTCCGATATTTCTCATTATTTCCTAATATTTCCGATATTTCTCATTTTTTCCCAATATTTCCGATATTTCTCATTATTTCCCAATATTTCCGATATTTCTCATTATTTCAGATATTTCCCTATATTTCCGATATTTCTCAATATTACGATATTTCTCGAAATATTGAAATATATTTCTTAAGGCTTGTACACCATATTTCGTAAGTGGCTAGCCCCTCGGACACAACACGCATATCAAAGCGAGTAGGATGATAAGATCTTTTACAAAACGATAACATTTACTTTTTGCAGAATATTAAATGGAAATATTTTAAATATTTTTCGGCATTACGATTCTTTTAGTAGTTGTGTAGCTATAAAGCTTTGTTTCATCTCAGACACACAGATACGTCCAGTGTAATACCTCTCCGTGACGTCATCGTCACTCGGAGAGAGAAAAACCTGTGTCAAGGGGAAATTAAAGTGATAATTTTATTAATTACTCTAATTCCAAGACATTCCAGCATATTGAACTCTTCGAGAATTATTTTCCAATGATTGAAAAATCAAAATAAGTATAAATTCCTTCAAATATTAGAATAAGCTAGTCCCAAGAAATGTTAAATAATTAAGATTTTTAAAATCTTTGGGTTATTTTTAGGATGCTTAACTGTGCAGGTAGAATTAGTAGATTATTTCCCTCTAAGCTCATATCAATAACCTTTCACTTAAAAAAAACCCCATATCAGCTAAAAATGTGTAAAGTTAAGCCCAAAGGTGCTTATTCGCACCATTCGAACAGGTTTATATTAAAAACACTACTTCCGTCTAAAAAACAATTTAATAAGGGTCAATTAACACCTAAAGGTGTGTCTACATACCAGTGAATCACCATTTCCTTAAAAAATACCTTAAAAGAGTCAACTAGCACCTTTTTACGGAGAAAACACCATCTCAGTTAAAAAACACTCCAAAAAGAGTGTATAAACACCTCATGGTATTTTCGAACACCCATGAAACACCTTTTTTTCTAACAGTGTATAATAGGTGCCACCAAAAGTAGTATTTGGGTGTACGTGGTTTCGTCCATTCGGAGATAACACCGCCAGTCATCGGGATCGTTCGTAAATCGTTCAATAAATGTACATAAGAATGTCTCTTTCGTTGTAACAACCATGTTTTACACCATTTTGTTCTCGTTTTTCTCTTGTTCTTGCGTTTCCATAGTAAAAAAATAGAGAATCCCATATAGAAGTACCTGGTTGGTAGGCCACATTGTAGGGGATGATGTATCGTCTTTGAAAAACACGTTGATAATGAAGTTTGCGCACACATACTTGCATGGTGTGGACGAACGAAATGTTCCAGCTTTATTGCGCAAACTGCACTGTATAGGTTGGTCGTCGTCGTGTGGCCGAGGTACAAGCCTAGTTTTCAAAAAGAAATTCTTTGACAGAGGAATGTTTACGCACTTCGCGCTTGTCGGTTTGCGCGAACCACCGTTTCTCTGTCCACGCGCTCGGGATCAACCGGATTTGCGCAACGAATTTAGCATGAAGCATGAGCGTATGACCGGACGACAGTAGGGCACGCAAACTGTCACACACGCATGCGTAGATAATGCATCGTCAAAGGGTTGGCACGTGCAAACTCGGCTTGCACGGCAAAGGTGGAGCATGTGGACAGGGACCGAGCCGTGTGTTCCGTCGAATTGCAGGTGTTTTTTTTTGCCTTTTTGCAAGGTTCACTTGCATCGTTCGGACGGCGGGTGTGTGTTCCAGGTTTTGGTGCAATCTATACCGTTCAGGTAAGCACGCGTAAAAGCACGAGCGTGTGACTGTGCCTTTAGCCTCTAGTTTCATCCTCGCATACTTCGTTGAAAGACTTCGTCTGCTTATATTTTGACTCCACCCACAAATTGTGTATATAGCGACTTCTAGTGGTCGAAAATGTCATTCTTTTCTCAATTTTCGTGGCTAAATGAATTTTTCTTTTTTGAAATTGCGCCCGTGGTAAAAAACCAAATTGGACAACAATGCGATATAACTCCCGATCTAGTGGAATTAAGTTTTAAAGTTAAGAATATATATAATTGATGTTTCTTTATAAAGGATCAGGTTTTTCTTTTTTATAGCAAAATTTTTATTGTAGTACATTTCTAAGTTATTAATATTTACTTTACTCATGCAGTATCCATATTTAAAGCCTAAAATATAAGAGAATAAGACCGATAGATGGCGAGCACGAGTTTTGAAATAATAAGCCACTCCCATAAAACAAACAAAGTAGTCGAGGATGGGTCGGGTATTTGCTACGTTCAACGTTCTTCTTACATAAATCTGTTTTTGGTAGCATGCATGATGCAAGACGAAAAAATTGTTTTATCATACTACGTGAGCCGCGTTGTTGAAGGAAATTGGTGGCATTATTGGTGTCATTTTTTTCCGCCAAATTTAAAACTTAGCGTAAACTAAATTAGAATTGAAAACTAGCATAAACTAAATTAGAATTGAAAACTTAGCATAAACTAAATTAGAATTGAAAACTTAGCATAAACTAAATTAGAATTGAAAACTTAGCATAAACTAAATTAGAATTGAAAACTTAGCATAAACTAAATTAGAATTGAAAACTTAGCATAAACTAAATTAGAATTGAAAACTTAGCATAAACTAAATTGGAATTGAAAACTTAGCATAAACTAAATTAGAATTGAAAACTTAGCATAAACTAAATTAGAATTGAAAACATTTAAAACTTAAAGATACCAGATAATCAGAGATTAACAAACATTAAAGCTTCTGATATGGAAGCCAGAGAATATGATAGTCAGGATCTTAGCATAGACGATAGTCAAGACAATCCAATTTGCTATAATAGTCAAGAACTAAGTTAAAATAGCCATCAAGATAATGAAGAGCAAAGTTGGAATCAGGAACCAACAATTAAGCTGCCCCGAAAAAGCAAAATATGCCATTAATTCGACCATGCGTAAGATGGGTATGCAACATGTAAATTATGGCAAGCACTGATCAATTCCGTATGTGGAAACACTTCCGAGTTTGAGGTGGCACTTAAGTCATAATCAACCTAATGAGTTTAACCATATTCAATCTGCGGAAAACCAAAACAGCTAAACTAACCCTCTTCTCACCGAGTAACCTAAAAGCAGTCAAGAAAACCAACTCCTTTGGATGCATGATTGCTTTGGATTATCAACCATTCAGTATTGTGGAAGATAAACAAGTTATACAAGAGTGTAGAGCTCGGCATTATTTAACCGTTATCCAAAAATTAGTGATAAACCGATTATTTACAAACAAAACTGGCGGTTATAGTGCGATTTAACATGGTACTTCTGTAGATAAATCTAGATTTCGGATAAAGATAAAATAAAGCGGATAATTTTTTCGATAATGCCAAGCTCTACAAGAGTGTGAACCATGATATTGTATGCCTGGCCCAACAACCTTTTCGAGATCTGTGGTTCCAGAACTCTATGATGCAATGATGGAAAGCATGAAAAATGAATTGGGAAAAGCCTTTGACGAAAGAATTGAACCCATCTCCTTTGCAACTGAGTTTTGGAATAGTATACGTAGTAACTGTTTCCTCGGCATCACAAGAAATTTTCCAGCAAAAGACTTTGATCCTAAACTAGACAACATAGCCTACCAGCCTTTTGATGAAAAACACACTGCTGTTATCATAAAAGACGCTCTCGAAAATATCGTTTCTATCATAATATCAGCTGAATATCGAGAAACCATTCCTATATATGTGGTTACTGACAATGCACACAACATCTCTAAGGCCATCAATATTTCAAAGTGGGCCCACATACCCTGCTTATGTCATACTTTGCAGTTAGTTATAAATGATAGCATCGAAAAGTTGAATTTAGAGCTCGGCATTATCGAATAAATTTTCCGCTTTATTTTATCTTTATCCGAAATCTAGAATTATCCACAAAAGTACCATGTTAAATCGCATTATAACCGCCAGTTTTGTTTGAAAATAACCGGTTGATCACTAATTTTCGGATAACGGTTAGATAGTGCCAAGCTCTAGCTGAATTTAAGAGGCATTTCCGTAACCGATATTTTGACGAAAGCTCGGGCCTTGTTCGGTCATTTCAAAATCAGTGCTCAAGCGGATAAGTTACTTAGTGATGCTCAAGTTAACTTAATTGAGGTATCTAAATACAACACCAAACAACTTGTTCAAGACGTCAAGACGCACTGGATTAGTCAATTTTATATGTTACAACGATTGTATGAACTGAAAGTACCGCTGTCACAAGCCCTGTTTTCAATTTCAACTTGTTCAATTTCAATTTATGGATTTGAAGTTGGGGTATCGCCTTAAGTTAATGTGTAACTTTTTCTTTGAGGTCTCTTTTACCATTCGTTTCTTTGTTTTAACGGCTATATGATTATTGATAACTAAAGAATTTTTTGTATAAGCGTATGAGTTGCGAATGGAGGATTTGTTTGTTTTTCCTGTGATTTTATTAATTTCTCTTTTGTTTCTATACATAAGAACAGACAATCAAACACGAGGACGGAGACGTGGATGGTTTAACAAAGTCTTAAGCCATTTCCCGCTCATTCGGAAGTCTGTTCTTCCATGGATGAGTCCACCCTACTGGAAGAATCGGACGGGTTCAGCCGATGAGCGTTCTAGTGGTCCTGGTTCAGCCGATGAGCGTTCTGAGTGGTCCTGGTGAGGGGGAGGATCTTGGGACTGGGAGCTTGCCTGTCAGGGGGGAGGTGCCACTAGCCCTCTCGGCACTGTTGAGGTGTAGCTAGGTCCCGTCTGAAGCCCTCTCTTAAGGACCATGGGGAAGCTACGTGCGATTCAAATCAATCTGCACCATAGTAAGGCGGCCTGTGCGGTACTCTGCAGGAGGTTTGCTATAGAGGGTCTTGATCTGGCCCTCATACAAGAACCGTGGATTTGCCATATCAAAATCCTCGGTCTTGACGCGGCAGGGTCACTTTTTTATGACCATACTGCTGCTAGACCTAGGGCGTGTATTCTGGTTCGGAGGGATCTTTGCTGTATCTCTCTACCGCTGTACACGTCCCAGGACACGGCAGCCGTGAAGCTAGTCCTGGCCACTGGGCGTGCCAAGTTGACTATCACGGCTGCCTCTGCATACTTTGCCCACGACGCGGACTCTCTCCCGACAATTGAGGTGATCAATTTGGTCGATCAATGTGAAAAGAGAGGGGACAAAATAATCATTGGCTGCGACGCCAATGCTCATCACATCACATGGGGCAGTTCTGACTGCAACAGGAGAGGTGATGATTTACTAGAATATTTAGTTGGTTGTAAACTCCATATTCTTAATCAAAACAATGAACCTACTTTTGTTACTTCTAATAGAAGTGAGGTCATTGACCTCACGCTAGCCACGGAAAACCTCGTGTCTTCCGTGTCTAACTGGCATGTGTCTAACGAGCCGTCTCTGTCGGATCATAGGCACATTTGCTTTACTGTCAGCGACTACCTCTGTCCCGGCGGGGACGGAGATACGCAATCCAAAACGGACCAATTGGGCCGGCTATAAGGAAGACCTAATCCTACGCTACGGAGATGGTCACACCCCTAAACTTACTTCACCTAACGATCTTGATAGGGCTGCTGGTGACTTACAGTGCTCTATCATTGAGTCGTTTCACCGGAACTGCCCACTCAAGACCGTTAACCGCTCGAGGCTTGTCCCTTGGTGGAATGCGGATCTCAGCCGGCTTCGGAAATACACGCGCAGTCTCTTTAACAAAGCCAAGCGCACGGGTGACTGGACTGGATACAGGCAGTCCCTTAATACCTACAACAGGGCCATTAGAGCTGCTAAGAAGGACTCTTGGCGGACCTTCTGTGAGCAAGTCTCCAATGTCCCTGCCACGGCTAGGGTCATGATGATCCTAGCGCACGACAACACACATGAACTTAATACTATTAAGTTGCAGGGGGGTGTGTACACTAAGTCTGGGGCTGAGACTCTCAAGCATATAATGGAGGTCCATTTTCCTGACTCCAATTCAACCAATCCAACAAACCCTGACTCTCTATACCCTGTTCTGCACAGGGCGAAGAGGGAGGACTGGCTTTTAGCCAGGCAGGTTGTTACGATTCCCAAGCTTCGTTGGGCTGTCAACTGTTTTGAGCCCTACAAGTCTCCAGGACCCGATGGGGTCTTCCCTCTGCTTTGCAGGAGGGCTTAGACCACATCGCCTCTCCGTTATGCAAAATCTATAGACTTTGCATTGCACTCGGTCACATACCTCGTGACTGGAAACGCTCTAGGGTCATCTTTATTACCAAGCCCGGGAAGGTTTCCTATCTTGAGGCGAAGGCATTTAGGCCCATATGCCTGACCTCCTTCTTCCTCAAAATCCTGGAGAAGCTGGTGGACAGGTACATAAGAGACGAGGTACTTTCGGTAACTCCTCTCTCTTCTTCACAATTCGCTAACCAAGAAGGTAAATCAACTGAGACGGCCCTTCACGGCCTCACGAATTGCCTGGATAGGGCATTCGAGTTTCAGGAATTTTCACTGGCCAATTTCCTCGATGTCGAGGGGGCCTTTGATAAGGTCTCTAGCTCGGTTATTACTGAAGCTGTCAAGAGATTTGGCATCAGCGACACTCTTGGCCGCTGGATCAAGTCCATGCTGACCGACCGAGAGGTGACGGCGTCTCTCCTTGAGGACTCTCTAGGGGTGACTACCAGTAGGGGCTGCCCTCAGGGTGGAGTGCTCTCCCCCTGTTGTGGTGCCTGGTGGTGGACGAACTCTTGGAGAGACTCGGGTGTTCTGGGGGCTGTCACTGCTTCGGGTATGCGGACGATGTGGCGATAGTCTTTACCGGGAAGTTCCCGGCTACTGTCACCGCACTTTTGAGATCTACTCTCTCTAACGTGGTGCAATGGTTTCAGGCGGTCAACCTCACTGTTAATCCTAACAAAACTGTCCTTGTTCCATTTACTAAGGATCTGTTCAATGATATCTCTTTCTTTGGCCAGGTCCTGACAAAGTCCACCAAGGTGAAATACCTGGGGGTGAATTTTGATTGCAGACTCACATGGAAGCCGCATCTTGATCGGTGCATCAAGAAGGCCAAAGTGCTTTTCTGGAGGACCAGGAGCTCTGTCGGCCAGACTTGGGGCCTTAACCCCAAAGCTGTACACTGGCTCTATACTGGGATCATCAGACCCATATTGTCCTACGGGGCACTTGTCTGGTGGACAAGGGTCCGGCTTAAAACGGTGCAGGCTGCCCTGCGCAAGCTTCAAAGGCTTGCCTGCATCGGTGTTACGGGGGCCATGAGATCAACCCCAACTGCTTCCCTGGAGGTGCTCCTTGACATGCTTCCTCTTCATCTTTTTATTGAGGAGGAGGCTGTCATGGGGCCTACAGGCTCCACATTAATGGCTGTTGGGTCCCAAGACTCTGAGATTACAGTCATACGAAGCTCTTCCGGGAGTACGCCGCTCTCGAGCAGTCGCTTACGATGTGCTCTGACAAAAATGTTACCAGTTTTGACTTCACTAAGCCATTCAGCATCCACTTTCCCAGTCGGGCCGAGTGGACTAACCTGCTGCCTCTTGGCACTGGAGGTGAAACTATTTGGTTCACCGATGGTTCCAAGACTGACTCCGGCGCTGGCGCCGGCTATTACTGCCAAACCACAAGGGTCGGTTTTTCTGCTTGCCTGGGCACCTTTGCTAGTGTGTTCCAGGCGGAAATTGCCGCGATCTGTTATTGTGCAGATTACTGTATTAACAAAGGGTATACCGGACGGACTGTGAGAATTTACTCTGACAGTCAGGCCGCCTTGAATGCGCTGAACCAGTGTGAGATTACCTCTCAACTGGTGCGCAGCTGCCTTGATCTGCTAGCGCGACTGGCGTCCTGCAACAGGGTTCTGTTGTACTGGGTGCCAGGGCATAGCGGATATTATGGCAATGAGCAAGCCGATAGTTTTGCGAAAAGGGGCACGGAGGCCAAGCTCTTGGGGCCGGAGCCGGCCGTCCCCATCCCCATCCCTACGGGCACGTCAAACGGAGTCTGCATGACAGGCTGACTGTCATACAAAACCAGCTCTGGCATAACATGGAGGGCCAGAGACAGACAAAACAGTTAGTCAATGGTCCCTGCAGGTCTCGCGCTAGAGACCTAATTTCGCTCAGCAGATGGGATATTAGGTTGGCCACCGGCCTTCTAACCGGACACTGCCGGCTTAATAGACACCTCCATCTGATGGGTTTTGCTGACGACCCTCTCTGCAGGTCGTGCCGGGAGCAGGATGAAACTTCCGCTCACGTACTTTGCGAGTGCGACTGCTTCGCCTCGCTTAGACTAGAACATTTTGATTCACACACTGTGGAGCCCTCAAGGGTCTCCTCTATTACGGTGGAGCGAATTCTTCGCTACGCTGCAGCTACGGGCCTATTCAAGGACTGAATATGAGGATGCACAATATGCCTTTGGCATCGGTGCTAGGGCGCGTACCTTCCTCAACAACAACAATAATAATAAGCCCTTCCCCTTATGTTAAATTATTAGTATGGGGTCTATGGCCTCTTAAATATTCCAATAAGAAGAAATGTTTGTATTTCTGATAGCAGTAAGAGTCGAGTTGCTTCTAATTAGTGGTGCTTTGTGTAATAAAATAAATGATTATCGGCTTGAACAACAGCAGGCTTTCGACTTTTATACCACAATGCCATTAAGCAATTAAATATCAAATCGGTTTAATTACATAGAGACATTTTGAACTACATGAAAACCATTTTGGAAATACATGTAAACCTTTTTACCTTTCCGAGTGACGATGACGTCACGGAGGGTGTGTGTCGCAGTTGGCAAATTGGTGCAAACGTGTTCGTAATTTTCGGACCGCCTTCGCAGTAAACAGAAATTTGAAATTCTTTTCTTGATTTATCCATCTTACTTAACGCCAATTATTGGCTTCTAACAACAACACCATGCACTAGTGTTTCGTGTACACCACATACACGCCAATCTGTTCTTATTGGCTTCTAAAGCTCCGTTTTATCCCAATATTCCAAGAACATCTTTTGATATTAACCTTTTCAATTTGGTGTTTACTTTTTAATTCAGTTTTATTACATTTTATATAGTGTAAACGTAAATTTTAACTTCGTTAGATAATATGGATGTTAATACTCCATCTCTCTATAAGTGTTGGAACGATTGGGTCTATGAAATAAGATACCCTAGATAAAAACCAGAATTGACTTGGTTTCGTGTCCGCTTTTAGGAGGTCTTAACGGTTCAGAGTGAGCCGAAAGTTTAATCCACATTTAAGTAAAAGATATTAGGTCCTTATAAGAATTATAGAGGATGCATAGAAAATGATTAAACGCTTTAACCTTTACTAATGCCCTTGACAATACATCGCCAAATTTGAGCTACGTATTTCCGGTTTTTCTCATTGCCTGATGGACCTGTCTTTTGAAAGTAATTTTTTCGTTTGAAAAATGTAGGCCCTCGACTCGGAGAGGTTGATTTTGGTTTCCCAACTTGTTCGAATTACTTGGAAACCTTTTTCAATTACATCAAAACCTCTTTAAATTACATGAAAACCTTTTTCAATTACATGAAAACCTTTTTCAATTACATGAAAATCTTTTAACTTTTAGGATAATATAAAAACCTCTTAATTAAGCAAAGTCAAATAATTGGTCATGTCTTGTGATAGCGCAGCTGAGTTCTAGGCTATGTCTTATTTATTTAAAATTCTACTGTTGCCCCGGAGTTTAAGATTTACTTTGTTTTCAGACTTATGCATTTTGGGAATCTGGCCATCATTTCCGGACAATTTACCCAAGTGAAATCGTGTTCGCAATATCTGAACAATAAACAAAGTATGTATTCAAACTGTGACTTAAAGCAAAGACTTTAACGTAACTACTTAATGACTACAAACAGCTAATTACTATACCTACACGAGTGTCGCGTACCTCAGCAACTCTGATTGACCACATTTATAACCACTCACCCAGCTCGAATTGTTCTATGCGGGGTTATCTCTTGTGGGGCCTCGGACCATGACATTGTCCAATGCCTTCGTAAAAAGAAGTGCACCCGACCCCCTAGAGTTATCGCCAAAGTAAGAGACTTTAGACGCTTCAAAGCCGATACTTTCGTAGCCAATCTAGCACAGTCTCTTAGTAACCTGAACTTTGCAGATGTCAATCAAGGCGCGGACTTGTTAGTGGCATCCATAAATACAAATTTGGACTATTTCGCCCCTTTTATTAGCCCACCATGGCTGAACAATCATATAAAGTACTATATGTATTTACGAGACAAAACAAAACTTAATGTGTAAAATCTGCTCATCTGATTGTAGATTATAGGCTATTAAGCAATAAGGTTAACAGTATGGTCAAACAGGCTAAGGCAAGCTTTTTTAAAACCAAAATAGAAAATTCTAAAACTACTGCTTAGGTATGGAACTCTCTTAAACCATATCTAAAAACAAAGAAGACTAATGAAAATAAGTCCCTGCGCATAGGGGACCATGCCGTTAATGAACCAATTAGACTAGCTAATCATTTTAATAAACACTTTATTAACAATCAATCTATGGCTAATACTCCTAAGGAATTAGGTGACAAAGCTAATACGCTGAGTCTAGAAGAAGTAGATGCCGACATGGTCTTCAGATGTATAAAAAGACTCAAGAATACTAAAGCTTCATGGACAAATGGCTTAACAACTTCATTAATTAAAGGGATGGCCCTTATCATCGCGCCCACTTTGGCAAAAATAATAAATATGTCAATAAGAACTGGCACTGTCCCTACAAAGTGGAAGGAGGCCAAAGTAGTTCCCCTGTTTAAAGAAGGATATGCTCTAGACCCAAATAATTACAGAGGGATTTCCATCTTACAAACCACTAGAAAATTGCATTAGCGACCAATTACTTAATTTCTCAATAAGTAAAAATATTCTCCATAAGATGCAAGCCAGTTTCACACCGCGTCACTCAACGGAAACTTGCAGTTTAACCTACATGACAGAATCCTACTGGAGCTGAGCAAAAATAATTAGACCTTTCTAAGGCATT